>BPLR01020638.1:0-91257 GCA_021605095.1 Caerostris extrusa | reverse complement strand
TCAAATCATCAGCTTCAACGTCTGCATGCAGTGAGAAATACAAAGAATATAAATAAATATATAACTTCCTTTCAGGTTTTATACTTCCTTAAAAAAATACATGAAACGCATTGCATTAAAAATGTTTTTCGATACAACTTTCAAATTGAATCCATTAATCTATTTTGATTAAAAATAAGTATATAAAATATAGTTTTCTGATTATATATTTATACTACATATATAATATGTATTCTTATTTAAAAAAATCTACCACTTTATACGAAATTCATGCAATCCATTTGGGTGGTTATATATTTTTGGCGACTTTTATTGTGATTTTTCATTAAGATATATTATTTGAAATGTTTTTAAATAAATTAAAAATTTAAAAATAAAAACAATCAAATGTAACGTTAAAAACAATCCCTCATGCAAAGAAACCCATATAAAAGGGAAACATAGAACTGCAGTTTAAATAGCCTTTTAGATTCTAACATTCATTTTTAACAATTAGCTTAATAATTCTTCGCCAAATTTGCATTTCGTAAAGAATCATGTTACAATAAATGTAACTGGATAAAAGAATAACGAGCGCAGAGAGCTTTCAAACAATGTTAACTGGAAATCAGTTTTAGATTAATGATGGCACAGGAGCTTTATTGTGAGGGGATAAATGGAATTTTTAAAAGAATGAAAAATTCCAAATTCTGTTTCACCACGTTCGATTGCATGGCTGATCCCTGGAGTATCTGATAATTTGGTTGTCGTTGTTGAATCTTTTAGCTGTTTCGTTTGAAACTTAATGGCATCAACTAATACAGCGAAATATGCAATTGGTAATTGCAATCCAGTGTCTCCCCTCCTCAGGAGTATTAAAGATGAGCTATTACAAATTGCATTCAGATATGGAAAAGTTATGCGCCTGCCGTTCGTAGAATTCTTTCATCTTAATGGAGTACATTTGGGAATACACTTAGACAAAATGCAATAGAGGGAATCTATTTATTCTTTTGCATCAACAGTTTTATTTTTATTCTCATGACTTCATTTGCAATTAAGATGGATTCGAGTGGATGTAATTATGGCAATTTTTAGCTTTCTCTCATTGAGAATCATTGCGAAGGCAAGTCGTTTCTTATTAGTTATAATTTTTTTTTATAAGGAACTCTTGGGGAAATGGATGCCATCTCTGTGAAAAATAAAAATGTAAGATTAAAGATTGCTTGTAAAACTTAATTAGATAATTTTTGCTTTGTAAAATATTTTCGTTTCTAATTCTTTCAAACATCCACATATTTAAAAAATTAAGGAATAAACTGTTAATATATAAAACAAACTTTCATATTTCGTTGAAATAAGAGCATGGCACGTGTTCAGGATCAGCCAATAAGAAAATTGCACATTCTAATACTAGAAAAGGATTTTATTTCTTATTTCCTGATTATTAATTAACTAAATAGCATAGTTGGGCCTCAGTACATTATGAAAAGTAGGTCAAAATTAGAGCTCAATCACCAATTCCAGCAATTTACAAATGCTCCATTTAAACTTTTTACTGCTTTGTGCACAAAATTTAATTATATCATAGTTTAAAAGTGAAATTTTTTTTTTAATTAATAAGGAAACCACTTTATTTAATCAGAGCATTCTATTAGAGTACTATTTTTAAAAAGAAAAGTCAATGCTAAATTTAATATACATTAAGAAATATTATTCATTATGAGATTTTTACGCTATTATATATCTAAACATATTATATATATAAAATGCTTACGATACATTTTACATTGTATATATATATATATATATATATCTTTCTTTTTTGTTTATTTTTTAAAAATATTGTATCATAATGTATAATTTTCCAAAGGAAAGCTATAATATTAAGTAAATGTCACCAAAACTAGATTTTGTGATATTTTTAAAAGACCAAATTCATGTAAAATCAGAAAAGTTATATTAAAAGTTTAATTGCTTTGATAATTTTATTTATTACAATATTTATTTTATTTAATTTCTGAATGAAGATTTGCTTAAAAATTGATTGATATTAAAAAGACGTACAAGTTTATAAAATATTTGAAAACTGCAAGTTATTTTTAAATCATTAAATACGAAAAAATTAATTAAATGCTTTTAAAATGTATATTTTTAAGCAATATTGGATATTTTAATACATATGTTAGTAAAATTTGTAGTTAAATGCTTAAATAAAGATGCAAAATCTAAGTACTTATTTCAATATATTTAAAATATTTAGTGTTTGCTATAATAAAATATCCATGTTATTCAACTTGGATTAATGATGTTTTATTGATTAGAAAAAGTAAGCAAAACATTTAAAATTAAAATAATGATAATAATAATGTACACAAGTCTACATTTATTATGTAAAACCCTTTCGTTAAATGATACATTCAATATTCGATATTTGAACATTTTTTTTTTTCTATTTCTGGTTATTTAGTTCAAAATAAGTTTTTTTTTTTTAAATAAAATTTTAATAATATAAAATTTTTAATAAAATAATTTTCGTTTTGAAAATTTCTATTGAAAAAAAATGTTTTTTAAACAAGAAACATTATGCAAGGAAGGACATTAACATATAAAAATAATAGTTTTCAATTTTTTTATACATAGATACAAACATCTCTGGAAGATTCTATTTCAAGAAAATATTGAAAGGCTTTCTGTAGTAATTATTTAAAAGCAAGTGCTTATGAACAGAAGAAAATTCGTTTGTTTCAATAGCAGGAAAATTTTATTTTAAAATTGATTTAATTGTGAACAGCATGTTTGAGAGTCTAGCATCGTCAATAAGGATCCCTGGTGGACATTTTCTCCCTTTGTACACGGAAACTTGAGGTAGTTAGTGTTCATATTCGCTTGGTGCGGCCTGGTGGCCAAGTGGCTAACGCTCTGGCATTTGGTATCCCAGGCTTCAGGTTCGAATCCTGGTGGAGGCATGGATGTTTGTTAGTGGTTCGGAATCCACGCTAAACTGTAGATCCCGGTCTGTTTAGCCCAAAGTGTGCACAAGATGACCGTAGAGCGACAAACCAAACAAAACCATATTCGCTTGGAAGACGAAATCTCCACTTTTTCCTTTTCTACTAGAATTTAAAGTGGAGCGTGAAACTCAGGTGGGTAACAACAGGCAACGTGATATTTAAAAAAAAAAAAAAAAGAAACACGTTACTTAAAAGAGAAGCATGATATGAAAAGAAAAGAGAGAAGGGAAAACAAAAAAAAAAAAAAAAAAAAAACATAATATGAAAACAATAAGAAAAAATACGGAAACGGAGAAAAAAAAAAACATGGAAATATATATAAAAAAACACACATTTAAACATGGAAAAAACCCATTGAAATATGAAGACAAAACATTAATTATTTAACAATATTATGTTTATTTTAATCATAATATTGAAGAAGATAGTTAAAAAGGTATCATATTATATATATATATATAAAGAAACAGTTTAAAACAATAGACATGTTTAAAAACGAAGATATTTAATAAGGGGAACATGATATTAAAAATTATATTTAGAAAGAAACAATTAATATTTAAAAGAGCAACATTTTTAAAAATGAATCCTATTTTTTTAAAAAGTAAAAGTATCATTGATATTTAAAAACGATGTTTTAAAATCCAACTCTTCAAATAAACCCCTCAAAAAGTGTACCATTTTTACAAATTCCATTTTTATCTTTAAAAAAAAAATAAAAATAAAATTCCCACGGACAAGGGAAAAAAAACATATAAGCGAATAACTCCCACTCATCAAAATTCTCCAGAAAATCTCCTTCTTGAAGCCAATCAGTTTTGTTACAATCCAATTCCTCACATAAAAGGCGCAGATAACAATAACAAAAGAAATAAAAAAAGAGAGGCAGATCTGAAATGAGTTGTAACGAACCTATCATCCAGAAGAGGGAGCATTTCTGGAAACTTTTCATCTGCCGAGAAATAAAACAGAGACGCACTCATCTGCCTTCTGTTTATCAAAGGACGGCGACTAACAAGCGGAACTTTTTCCGGAAACTTCCCGACTCAGTCTTGCGGACGGAAAAAAAGGGAATTCGGTAAACAGTGAAAAGCACGAATAAAGAACCCAACTTTAGAATTCAGTAAAATGTTTAAATGGTGCGCTGCTCTCGTCACGAAGCTCGCTGGAAGACTTTGAAATAGCCTCTTTTTCAACTCCTTCTATTAGCTCACACTCTCCCTATGTATATCTTGTTCAAATTTCAAACTTTTTTATTCATCCTGTCAAGTTCAAATACATTTTTATAACTTGTAGTGGATGACACTGGATGTGAATACAGTTTTTTCAAATTTTAATTCAGTAATTAAATTTAATTAATTAATTTTATTTCTTTTTTAGATTTAATTTGCATGTATCTAACAATAGATGGCCCCAGATGTAAGAGGAAAATTTATAAAAGTTATGCAATATAGTGACAAAAATAGGAATTGAGTAAAAATAATTTTTTTTATATTACTTGTTTTTTTAGAAGAAAAACAAAAATGAAGATAAAAACGTCAAAATTTGGTCTTACCAGTTCATCATAATTATCAATTGTTGATTAACTTTAATTTATTTTTTTCGAATTTAATTGGTTCTTTAATATTTTGTTTTATAATTTTTAAATCGCCTAATTCAAATTTTTATTTTTCATTAAAGTTCCTTAAAAAACTATCTTTAAAGACGTTAGTCATTCTCAAATAAGACTTGGAGATATTTGTGGTTCATTGTGGTTTGAAGGCTGTAAAGTGGTACGTCCTTTGCTGCCAAAAAATATTACACAATTCTTCTTGTCCTAAAAAACAATATTATTCACTTTAAAAATGACTTACAAGTTTAGTGGTTTTATGGACCAACGTGTATAGAAGCAAAGAAAAAAATATGAATTACACTTATATTGAATTAAAATAACGAAATATTTTAGATGTTATATTGAAAAAAAATCAATATACAGTAAAACCTGGAAGAACATATCATTGTTAGTGAAAAATGAAATAATGTCAAATAATTCAGCTTATGTTTATAAATTTTAAACAGTTATTTAGATCAGGGGTCTCCAAATTACGGCCCACGGGCCAACAACTTCTCTTGAACACTATCTATCCGGCGTGCCATAGTGTACATAGATTACATCGTAAAATCTACAATGCAAAAAAATCATACAAAAATAATAATTAGCTTTTATGTAAGATCCGTTAGAAAATCATAACTGACATAATGAAATTGAAGATTTTAAAACTGTAATTAATGATACGAGATTTGTCCTAAATATTTATAATAAAATGAAATTTAACATCATAATTGTAATGAATGGACATTACGAACGAACATAATGAAATTCAACATTATAATTAGATTAACATACTTAAGCGCAGCTGTAGCTTCTAACATTTTTGTTTGAAGTTGTGGAGTCAAGTTAAGTAGCGGAAAGTATCGGCACGCGACTCCAAATACTCATTAGTTAACCTCGATCTGTAGATATTTTTGTGTATTTAAATTTGGAAAATGCTTTTTACACAGATTAGTAGTAGTTCAGACAGGGAAAAAAGCCAAGATCATCCACTCCACCCCTGTGCCTTAGATACATCACACGCTGGTTAATTCGAAAAACATAATTTTGCTTGTAATTGAAAATTATGTTACTACTGTGCCCAAAAAGTAAGACCAATTATTTTTTTTTTTTTCCAAAACTCTTTTATTTATTCTTCCAAATTTATTTCATCGCCTTCAAAAGTAATCCCCTCCAGATACAATGCACTTATGCCACCAGTAGTATGTTGATTGTGATTATCTGTATCGGTCTTGACCCTTGGGACTTAATGTAGGAGTCAGTGTGAGCTTTAGGCTAAAGAGCTTGGAGATCTGATTTCGGGCAACCTACGACAGAGAAAACAAGTAATATAAAAAAAAAAAAAAAAAAATTTTTGAAGTCAATTCCTATTTTTTTTTTGCATTATATTGCAGAAAGTCCTTTATAAATAATTTTCATTCATTTTTTTAAGTTTCTCTGGCCATCTGTTGGTAGATATATGGAACTTAAATCTAAAAAAAAAAAAAAAACTAAAACTAATTCATTCAATTTAATGAATGAATTAATATTTGAAAAACTGTATTAACATCCAGTGTCATCCCCTACAAATTAAAAAAATGTATTTGAACTCAAGTGGATGAATGCAAAGTATTTTATGAACGATTGAAAATTTGAACAAGATATATATAGAGAGAGAATGTGAGCTAATAGAAGGAATTGAAAAAATAAGAACTTTTAAAAGAACTAGTCAATTTTTTAAGCAAGTTATTTTTAAATTACAAATATTTTTTTTTTTTTTCTTATTACATCGATGCTTTATATTTTTAAAAATAATTTATTCTACATAAAAAAGTAATATTATGTAACTAAATAAAAGTTTAAGTATTTATTTCATTATTGCATTTTTACATATCATAATTTAATAAAAAAACTAATAAACTAAACTAATCATAAAAATATTTTAAGAATCTTCAGCCATTTTTTAATAAAAAGAAATGTTTTTTTTTTTTTTCAAATGAATCTTGGCGCATTAGAATTCCCCAAAGTGCGATTAACAGGCGAGCAAAAAGAAGGAATTGATCACAAGACAAGGGAACTCCCGCTGAGACATTTGTTTTAACTATCTGTTGAGCTGGCTGTGAGATGATGTTTTTTTTTCCTTTTCTCTCTGTGTAGTTTCCATCTGCTTTCCGTAGCAGCGACGAACATGTTTTGTTTTTCGATCAAGGAGCGGCCGAAGGAAATATTAGATGTTTTTCTTTCGGCTTTCGCGTTTTTTGTTTATTTTTTTACCTTTTGTTATTTTTGCTGAGTGAACAATAAAAGCTTATGATATGCAGGCATCGTTGTTAGGATAGATACATTTTTCTTTTTAATTTACTATTAGGAATATCTTCCTTTTGAGAATCTTAATGTTTCACAAAATATATTTTTTTCTTTCGGAAGATAACAAATTTTTTTCATTTTTTTTTTTTTTTTGTAGGTAAAATATTTTTTTCTACGTGTGCACTCGTTAATTTCAAAATTATGTTTATGTGTTAATGGTGCTGCTTTTAAATAGCATATTTTCGCTTATCATAATATGTTGTTTTTCCTTTTTTACGGAGTATGGTTGTCGGTCCTACGCGTAGCGTACGATTCTACAATCGATCTTCGATCGGTTCGATCTTTCAGCGGTGCCACGGATTTTTGTAGTGGGTCGGAATCCATTTTAAGCCGTCGGTCCCGGTTTCATAGAAATGTACGAGCGTCACAGTTACGTCAGAAACCTGAATCCTGTCCTGCAAGACTTCTCATCCACATCATTCCCAAACTGTATAGGGATAACTCAGCTCTAGACACAGTGATGTAGTGGTGTGGTGGTGGTAGATGTAGTAGTAAGTGTAGCAGCAACCCTGCGCCGCTACCACTACTACCACTACTACTACTACCACCACCACACTCTACAGTCCTATTATATGGTTTAAAGGACCTATGGATTAAAGTGGATTCCGAACCACTACAAACATCCATGGCACCACCGGACTAGAACCGTATGGCACATTAATAAAAATAATGCCTGAGAACTAGTCACTCGTCCATTAGGGCCCTCAGTAGTATCACTAGTTATAATTAATTCTCTATTACTATATTCACTATTCTTCTTATTATTTATTTACTAATTCCCTATTATTATTTGTTATAATATAATTCACTATAAATATACTATTGCGAGCTTACTGTAATAAAAATAATTTATTACAAAAGCGCTCTTTAATCCAATATTTCATCCGATGGTTCGCCACCTGCAGAATTTTCCGGGTGAATTGGGAGTGGGGGAGGGGGGGGTGACTTAGACCACCCAGTCGAGACACAGCGCTGCTAGCATTTTCAATCAGCATTTATTGTGTTTATCAGCTTTCATTTCATTGCAATGTAGCTCATACATTTGCAAAACTCCTGTACTTATGTTGAATTCATAACGATATTTTGAAGATTTGATTTGATTTGGTTTGTCGCTCTACTGCCATTTTGTGCACATTTTGGACTAATTAGACCTAGAGTTTAAAAAGTGGATTTTGGACCACTGACAAACATCCAGGTCACCGTCGGGATTCGAACCTGAAGCCTGTGGTACCAACAGCCAGATAACTAGCCGATCAGCTATCAAGGCACGATATTTTGAAGAAGAGATCCAAATAAGGAAAAGCAACGTGACATCATATATATTTTTTTTTTTAAATAGCAACACTCATTTGCATTTTTTTTTTTTTTTTTTTTTGACACAGAATTGCTTGCCCCAACTTGCTTTTATTATCATTGTGCTGTATTCACTTTTATTTGTGTTTTTTTTATATCAATTCAGAATATTCAATTAAATGATAGTTTAGTTCATAAATTTGGAACGTCGTCGGACTATTTTATCGGATATAGCATCTACACTGGTTAGAATGTGCGTAAACACATTAAAGATGAGCATGTTTTAATCTTTTTTTATCTGGAGTGATTTATATCTGGTAAGTCCGTTAAAATTGTAATGACGCTCAATAATCTGGAAAATCCGATAATCCACAGCCGTTGGCCTGAATGTGCCAGATTTAGTTGCACTTATTGTAACTATAACAGCAGTATAATTATGGAAGCATTTGTATTGTATTATAATTGTAGATCTCTTTACCGCAGCTCCCTTTACGATACAAAAATACTCACTTCCCTTTACTCGTTTATATCAAACATATTCGTGGCATTTTCTAATGTTTTTGTATGTGTGCTAATAATATGTTCATATTAAATAATAAGTAATATTAATTATTATTAATAAGTATATTTACTATTCTGGGAATTGAATGTTTTTAATATAATACATCTAAATATCAATTATATTACTTCCAGTTAATCAATTTCATGAGTGGAAACATTTCTATTTTGTAAATAATAATTTCCTTTGTTTTTTTCAAAAACAATTTTCTGTCATTATGAAAGAAGAATATGGTTTAAACTTTTATATTATAAAAAACAAGTTTGATTTTAGTTACAAATTAAAAATGAAATTTCTAGTACTCTAATACTACTTAAAATGTGTCTAGTCTTACATTGTCTAATGATTAATTTAGTGGGGCCTGATGGCCGAGTGACTGGCGCTCGATACCACAAGTTTCGGGTTCGAGTCTCGGTGGTGCCATGGATATTTGTAATGGTTCGGAATCCCCTTTAAACCATAGGTCCCGGTCTAATATGGCTTTTGGCAATAGTGCTGACAATTCTATCCCTTAAAAAAAACACCCCCTGTCTAAAAATCTGCCAGTAGGTAGACGGCCTTGGTCACCATGGGGCTGTTGCGCTACAGATGATGATTATTATTAATTTGGTGATTTTAGAAAGAACATTTTTATAACCTGTTAGTAAAGTAAAAAATCAACCAAAAAATACTCTAATTATTTAAATATAAATAACATGGAAAGATTTCTAAGAAGAAATCCCATGACAATTTTTTTATCAGAAATATAGATTTCGTGAACTGTCATTATTATTATTATTATTATTTTTTTTTTTTTTACAAGTATGAAATTCTAAAAAATAAAGAGTTCGAAAGTAAAATTTAATATTACGTTTAACATTTTAATAAAAAAAATATTGTAATTTGTATTTTGGTAAATTGCATTATATTAGTATTTAATTACACTTTCATAGTTTTTCCTTTTTGTTTGCATTTCATCATAATTATTTGTAATCAAATGAGATAAAAATTTCCACTGCAATTTAAATAATTTGCATTACTTAAATATTTCCAATTACCAAATATATGTAATTAATTAAAAAATGTTTTAATGAAAATCATTAGAACGCATTTTATCCTTTCTCGTTTAAAGTTGTAAAATAAAAAAAGTTTAAAAAAACTGGCTGATAATTAAATTATGTACAAAGTTCTAGCGATCTCTTAGAAACATTTTTGGAATATTTTAATTCTATTAAATATTAAACCTTCAAAGAGTTATTAAAAATGTTTTTTAATTATGAGTAAGCTTATTTTCCGATGATTAAATTAAAGAAAGGAAAAAAAAAGCTCGAAAAGGCGAAAATTTATTTGAAGTCTTGTTGAGAGTGCATTTAACAAAGAAAAAAATGTTTAATGAGCTATTGAATTCAGCTCTCTATTAAATAATTGCAATACTCAAAAAGGTAAAAGAATTATTGACTCAACTGAAATTGGGAACGACTTAATAATGGGAGTCGGTCTTATTTATAAGTAATCGGATTTATGCTGATATTCACTCAAAGATGTGAGTTCTTTGAATTAGAATTTCAAAGGACATTAATTTTTATTCTTGTTCATGAAGAATATTTTAATTAAGGGTATTCTTCAATTTTTTTAGACAATATGTAATTTTAGCTTGACTTTTCTCTTTGTTCAAAGTTCTTTGAAATTAAACATCAAACATAACAAATACCTGCTTCTGAAAGTATTAACCTCATTTTATTGTTACATATTATATTAGAACATTTTTATGATTTTTAAAGGTCTCAATGGAGGTTTTTTGTTAAATAAGGAAGCACATTTATTTGTCCTTAAAAAGTATTATTTTTTTAATTGCATAAGGTTAAACATAAAATAAACAATAGGAGATATATTTAGTAATCAATTCAAAACACAATAGGATAAGCAATGTAAATGAAAGATACACCAAAATTATTATCCTACTGTATTTTAGGTCTAATAACATATAAAGAAATATTAATTTTTATCAAAAATGCTGTTATGAAAACATAAACGAACTGAATAACTCCATTTATTTTCTATTTCAATTAAAAGAGATAAATTCGGAAATTAAAAAAAAAAAAATCACAACAAAATCTTGATTTAATTTTTGTTCAATATTTTTTTTCTGCAAATCATCTTTATGATTTTATATATGATATTATTTTTCAGAAGGATAAGTGCGAAAATATAACTTGCTTAATAACGCAATTCTCACTGAATAATTATATTTTCTAATCCAAAGATTAATTTTTTATTGCTTTATGGATATTAATACTGAATCTCAATTGGTACGATAGATGCTGTAGTGCAATGGACAGGGGACAATGGTGTCATCGCGTCTGTTAGGTCTGTCACAGGAAGGTTGTTGTGGCAGACCCTATTATTAATCATTCATCTTTGCTTTTGTATTCGATTTTATTCTAAACATATTTGCATGTTGTATCCATAGTCGAAGAATTTGTTAATCCACAAACTCATTGCTGATTTTCACATGTATGCAAATACACGCACGCAGTTATTTGTTTTTTGAACATAATGTAATACTTGTATTGAATATTTTAAAGAATGATAATTATTTATCAATAAGAAAGCAACGAAGAATTTATAAATTATAGCTCACAAAAATGTGCGACAAAATATATTTAAGGGAATTAGAATAAAAATTAAGAAACATAAAAAAAAAAAAAAAAACTTAAATGTAGAATGCCGCAATTTATCTGCTTCATGAATACAAAGCTTGACCACAGAAAAAAAAAAAAGCTGATTCAATAATGTTAGTATTTAAATATGTATTATAAAGAGAAAATAAACATAATAACTCTTTTATCTAAAATATCACTTTCCTTTAAAAATCAGTAAATATTTGTATTGTAGTATTGAGAAATGTATTAGAGTAAAAATTTAAATTAAAATATTTTTTTCTTGAAAAAAATGCAACGTGCAATGCAATCGTATGCAATTTGGATTTAGAATATTTTAATCAATTCCTAATCTAATTTTTATTTTGGTATTGAACATTTAAATCGCCATGCGAGAAATACCCAACGCAAAATGAAGCTATATCAATCGCATAAATCATTATCACATCGTTAAATCTTTTCTATGAGAATGGGCTTATTTATATGTATCAGATTGTGATTATATCTAGTAAATATAATAACAGAGATTATATATACAGTAATAATGGTTACTGTGCATTGACCAAAAAAAATTCAGATTGCCTGATTATCAGGGCCTGGAGATTACTAATTTGAATTATAAAACAAAGATACTAATATAACAAGAAAATATTAGACATAAATGTCTAATAAATATATCAAAAGTGGATTTCAGTGTTAAGCAAGAAGTAAAACATACAAAAGTGCTTTGTGAAGATGAAAAACACTTTTACTCAAATAAAGAATATATTGTTATTCATCAAATGAAAAACTCTTATGACAAACATATTTCATTGTAACTATGTCATGCCCTATACCAACAATAATTCATTTAATTATTTGATTAATAAATATTCAATTCCCTCGTTGCGAGATACAAAGGTTCATTGTTTCCGTTTCAGGATAAATAATTTGGCCAGTTTCACTAATCTTTGTGCGCCAAATCCCAGAAGACATGCAGACAACGCCCGGCCCTAAAAGACACAAAGACTGGGAGTCGGTTGAGGCAAGAAAAGAGAAAAATGGTGTCTAGGAAAAGGAACAAACAGGGATAACAACAACAGCAACAACAACAAAAAATCAACAGTTTTCCGAGGAAATGAGCAAATTGGTAGATGTTACGTTTTTGTTTGAAAGGAATGAGATGAGATTTTCTACTTATTAAGCAATTTGGGGTTTGTTTCTAGTAACCAGTGAGAAAAAAAGCATTTTATTAAAAAAAGAATAGATATAAACTGGGCAAAAATAATCTTATTTGAAATCCCCATGCAGCAAGGGTCTCCAAACGTTTTTGACCGTTAACTCCTTCACATTTCTTGTCTTCACTTTGAGTCACACTATTATACTAATACTAAACTCCTATAGGCCAACCAATAAAAAGGTGCATACACTAATTTTTTAAATTGTTTATTTACAGGAAAAGTGTTTATTGTAGGAATGATATCGTATAAATTGTTATAGTGTCTAAATTTGAGAGGAATAGTTCTTTATTATTTCTTGATCTAACGTATTTGAGGTAAAAAAAATATAAAATATAATGCACTGAACAAAATAAAAATAAATAAATCTTCCTAATATAGATATATAAAAGACCTTTATGAACATAGTTATCTGTGACATTTGCTATTTGTGGCAATGTCTTTCCTGAAGAACCTTAAATGACTCATAACACTATAATATAAACCACTTTGGTGGCCGCTGCTATAAAGCAACTATTATATTCTCTCTTAACCTTCAAGTATAACGGAAAAAAATAAAAAGATAAATCAACTTAATAAATCTCAAACGCTATTGAGAGCAAGCATTTTACCACTAAAAGATTGATATAAATGTAATATTCTGTTTACAAACATTGTAAATATGTTACTAACATTCTGATATTGACACCTTTAGCAAATTGAGAACAATTAATACAGCCCTCCTCTTCAGACATAATCAGAAAAAAAATAAAATTTAATTAATAAATAATTAATTCCATATTAATTCAATTAATAATTACAATTATAATTCAAATATAAAATTCCAGCGAATCTCAATTCCATGATGACAGTGCTATGTTTACGAATAAAAAATATAGTTTCATCAACATTCTTCTATTAATTCCTTCTTGACAATTAGAAGATATCTTTTAGTCCTTTACAAGAACTAGAAGCAAAGATTGAATGGAAGTATTTGCCTGGTATTCACACGTTATGGAATAATAGATACCCAGAAAAAAAGATAAATTACAATAAAAAATTTCTTACAAGTTTTATCACAAAAATTTCTATAACTTTGTTTGACACTATAAAATGCAATTCCATTTCAGAAATAAATATAAACAGAATATCCGATGTTAAGAAAGCAAATTTTATTAAAAATAACGTAAACAAAGCCTTTTTTTATTTCAGAAAAAATATATACCATCTCAAAACCCATATTATATCTTTTAAAATAGAACATTATATATTTTTGAAATATTAAATTTATTTCAAATACACAAGATTTAATAACATATTTGTATTTTATAGCAAAGCTATAATGTTTGGAACATTTAGGTTTTTTAAAAAATATAGCTAACACAATAAACTTCCAATGTAAGAATAAAGGGAAATCAAACATTTTTGTTATATCAAAATATGATTAAGTGATTTCTGGAAGATTCTAATGCATTTTATACAATTTCAAACAAATACATTATGCAAGACAATTTAAATAATTGGTTACAAAACTTTCATCAACGATCAGATTTAAAAATAGAATAACGTCTTTTGGTTACAAAATAAAGCACTTCAGAATATTTTGGGCAATCATTTTCAAAAGGTATAATAATCTAATTTATTCTAAAAAGACAGAACAGAATGCATCCAATTTGAACACGAAATAATAGCTATGATTGTTACAAAAGCTTATATGTAAACTGATAATACATTTGTATTGAAATGTGAGTTAGCCAATGTTAATTTAAATGCTAGTTAGTTTATCATTTAAAAGATAGCACAAATCATTTGAAACTGATCTAGATTTAGAAATGCAGCTCACAGCAACATTTCAGTAATGTAGTCAAAATAGGAAAGGAAATTTGTAGAGAAGAATATATGTAATTGCATTGCGTAAAGAATCAATCAAAATCATTAAAGTTTTATTCTAAAATTATTGTACAGTTACTTCGGAAAAATTATTCCACAAATATTCTTTATAAATAAGGAACTTATTATGAAATCGTTATGTCATATGTCATAAGAACATTATTTTGATAGTAAAATAGAGCTTCAACTCTTAACTTAAAGCTTTAATTTATGATAAAATTAAAAAATAGCTATAATAATAGATATTTTAGTTATAAATGACGAATACAACAGTTTAAACCAATAAATTATATCGGAAAAAATGAAAATAAATTTTTAAGGAATTATATTTCACCATATATTTCATAATATGTATATATATATTATGAAATATATGGTGAAATAATTCTTAAAATGATTTTTCTTATTTTCGGAAATTCTTGCATGATACAGCTAATTACTATTTGCGATGGAATTCGAATTCAGAACAGTAGTGCTTGGAAATGGCAAAAATAATTGTTCGTAATTTATGTTGCATGCTTTCCAGAAATGATAACTCGACCAATAATGGTTAAATGTCAAAAGCTATTCTCAAAACAAATAGTAATGACAATAACAAGTATTTACTTTTGTATTTTCGATATTTTACCCAACTCAGCGAGTTCAACTATTTACTTCTCTTTCCATAACTTTTTTTTTCCTATTTTCATTTTTATTTCAGCATTCTTTAGAAAACCACACATAATAAATTGCATTGAATGGCATTTTCAAACACAGGAAATGTTTTCTTCTTTTCAATCATAAATACAATATTTGTTTTGTACTCGAAACAGCACGAGTAACGCGGGCTCTCAGAGGGGATTCTCCGATATTAAAATTTCTTTCGTATAGGGAGGGGGGATCTCTCTGATGAAGAAATGGTTTTCATTTATTTAAAATCCGTAAAATGTTTTGTTTCTTCGAAGAATGAAAATGCACGTAAAATGTTTTATTGTCATAAGAAACATATTACTGGTTGCTAAAAAACGTGTCAGTTTAATATTTAACAATTGCACATCGTAATATTCAGAATTCAAATTTTAAGCTACTATTTGCACTTTAACTGATTCATAAAATGTTTATATTCATAAAATACAATTCATTTATCAAATGCCCTATTAAATGTAATAAAGAATCGTTGTTGCTAATTTTGGAACTTTAGTTAAACAAATTCAAATAAACTTAAAAAATTCATCTGCTTTTAAAGTTTCTTAAATAGAAAAATTCTCGCCATTGACACACATGATATTTTTCAGAAATAACTATTGATCATTTTTGTTTTGTGTTGTTATGATGTTGCATTGCTCTGGATGATAAAGTCTGTGATAGGCTCTAGGCCAGTGGTTCTCAAAGTGTGCACCCTAGAATATTTCCGGGTGCGCCCTGTGGTGGCATTCAGAGAAATATGTGCCCACATATAAAAATAAATATAGTTATTATTTTTCTTGTCAATTTTCTCATTCAAAGATAGCAAACTTTTCTGGGTTTTTTTTTTTTTTTTTTTTTTTGTCATTTTCTTTGCATAACAAGTCGCTAAATAGTAATAGTGCGGAGAAACAAATTTCCGAGAAAAAAAAAAGAGTAAATATATAGAGAGATTTTCTTTACAATTATATTGAAACTCCTCTAAGTACTAGTCTATGTTGTCGACATTTTTGGATACAAAACTGTGAGGCATTAGCAAAAAATGTAGTAGAAATTTGTAGAAATATAAATAATATATTTAGTAGAAAATCAGTAAAAATTAGTAGATATTTAGCAAAAATATATTTAGTGCGGCTACAAATATTTGTAGGTTTTAAATGGGGCCTGAATTGGATAACCACTACTCTAGTCTTAGATTAACAAAATCATAAGAATTACTGATTATATTATGGTTTATCGAATAAAATAATCTAAATAATTTTCATAAATAAATATTTCTAAAAGAACTAGGAACTATGTTAAATTATAGAAATTATAGAAATAAATTAGCTTCTAAACAATTAATTTACATAATAATAAATATTTGAAAATACTGTAAAAATTGAATGAAAACAAAAACGAATTCAGAATTTATCAGTTTATAGTTTATATGAGACAACTACAAAATTTAACAATTCAAATAACACGATAAATGCATATAGATAATAAATTATATTGTACTAATGTATATAAGTAAGTGTATAGAGACTGTGTAGAATCAATACTTTATAGTTTTGATTAAAATATAAAAAAGCAGTTACATGTCTATATAATTATTCCTCTTTACAATTATATTATATATCACTGTTACCAAAAATAAGACCATTTATTTTTTTTTTTCAAAAACTCAACAGTCAAGAACAGTGCGAAATTTCACAACCAAAGGAATTTTAAATTAAAAGTTGTCTTACTTTTGGAAAAAGATATATATATATATCAGTAATGTAAATTTTTAAATTAAAAAGTTGTCTTACTTTTTGGACACAGTAGTATATGTATATATATATATATATATATATATATCAGTAATGTAAATCAAAGGAATTTTAAATTAAAAAGTTGTCTTAAACAAGTATATGTATTGTCTTTTACTTTTTGGACACAGTAGTATATGTATATATATATATATATATATATATCAGTAATGTAAATCAAAGGAATTTTAAATTAAAAGTTGTCTTACTTTTGGACACAGTAGTATATGTATATATATATATATATATATATATATATATATATATATCAGTAATGTAAATATATTTTTTATTTGTACATGATTTGGTCGTAATTTTGCTGTAATAATCATTAGTAAGATCTTCAATTTGCTAACCATAATAGCCATAGATTTGAAGTATAGGAAATACATCGGTTTCCATCAGCAACACACGCGATTCAATCGAAAGAACAAAGGCTCAGATAAGTATTTGTGGTGAATGGAAACCGAATTCGATTGTTTTCGCCAGCAGAGCAGGTTGGAAAGTCTTCCCCAAGATTTCGACGCATTCGGATTGGCAATCAGTATGCAGGAATGGCGAATTAAGCACACCGTACTCGAAAAATTGATTTACACTGACACAAATGAGGCTTATCTGGAAACGTCTTTAAAGTCAAATAAGATAACATGCGAAATAATTCATTTAAAAGGAATAATTGGCATCGATTCATTGTGGGAAATAGTTTCAAACCTGATGCATTTCTCTTGTGATATTTACAAAATCAATTTTTTTTTTTATTTCAATCCAATAAGCATCATTGGAAAATAAATCTCAATTATATTTCGCATACTGATGATAACACTTTGAACGCATAATTCTGCAGTCAAATTTTATTAACTCTAATGTGTCAGCTATTACATATGTACTATAAATAGTGTATAAATAGAGTTTGCTTAATAATCGATTATATACACATATGATATAAGAATATGATTGCATAAAACTTCAAAAAATGCGCAATAATTTTCAAAGGGGTATCAGATGTCTTTTCTAATATTATTTTAAATAAATTAAACATTCTCGCACACCAATAGAATTTCTATGTACTATAAAATTAAATTTAATTTATAAGCATTTTCTAATATTGATTTTATGTTACAATTCTGTATAATATATTCGGGGTTATAATATTATTTGTTATGATAATGAGATCTTTCCATTCATTGTTAGATATGCAGTTTTCAAAATCAGCTAGGAGGATTATAATTTATATATAAATTATTTCGTCATCCATATCAAGATTTAAATATTGAGGAATATTAATATTGTAATTTTGTCTGTTGATTGTGAGAATTACTTAGATTAATAACCATAATTCTTCAATAAACGCAAGCGATGCTCAATTTTATGCATTAAAATAACAATTGGAATAGAAGCTACAATAAATTTCTCTATGGGCTAGTTTATCGGGGTTTGTATATCATTTTAAAGTTAATATATATGTTATATATATATATATATTTAATAATCTGCATTCATCTTACTTCTTAAGCATTTGACACATTATATTTCAATTGCTTCTTTTCTCTACAATTTGCTATGAATGCAGTTGATGCAGTCCAGTAATCGTCGAATTCACAATAAAGGGTCTTTATATAATAAAAAACTGCTAGGCTCCTTAAGATGAGGGCGGAATGCCAAAGTGAAGCGTGAAAAGGAAGATATGAAAATTTAATTAACTTATTCCCATTAAAAATTAATAAAAAGGTATTGTAATACTTATCTTTGAATAGTGTAACGTATAGTGTCTTTGGCTAGTAGATTGTAACGTCGGCGCTCTCCTTTTGGCTAGAATTGCTTAAATATTGTTATGAATGTAGACGTCCGTTGGAGGGGATTAATTTCAATTTTAAACAAAAAATAATCCTTGCTGATTTTGAACGTTAATGTTAAATGAAATGAATAAAATATCGTGGTTACGCTGAAATTTAATAATGAAAAATTGGAACAGAGCTGCATGAGAGAAAAAAGGGGATGGTATTATTTATTTGGTTATATAAAATTGCCTTTTGATTCAATGTGTAGATAATAAAGTTTTGGCGGCAATCAATGAACAGTTCCTGAGAATAGTACCCAGAACTTGGTTTGTGTAAAATAGGAATATTTCTAGTTAAAGGTGTTGCTAGAGGCAGAGATCTCAGAAACATCCATTAATCTTCTATTCAATCCCTTCTATCCTTCAATCGAATATAATTCCGTTTGCTTAATTTGATTGTGTTTATGATGTTCCTCACACGGGTTCGAACATAGCATGAATATATGTCGTCATTTGAAGGAGGGCACTCATTGATGTTTAAGTAAGCACAGTATCCGTATCATAGGATCGAGAGAAAGCTATGGTCGTCAAAATAGATATTCTTTTCCTCATCGGATTGTCAGGCAGCAATCTACCTAGACAAAAATTGAGAAATAACAGATCTCACAACAGCTTCTGTCCATTATCAACGTTCAACGTATAAAGGAGATCAGTGACAACAGGGGCAATTAATAGAAAATTCAAAGAATGAGATCAGATCTAACGGACATAATTTCATTAAATTTACTTTCACTTGCTAGCAAGTTTTGCGGAGGTACCTGGTCCGTTGGAGAAGAACTGGAATATAAATGGCTTCAGTGAGGACTTCCACTTTTAATTGAGCCTTGATTAGAGTGTGTTTGGAGATGTCTAAGAGTTTTGGGATACTAAATTGATTGTATTCTACCTCACCCACAACTGAGAGTTTTGGTCCCTTATTACCTTATTTTTCTTGCATCTTGCATCACTTTATTATCTATTTTAACTTACCTTAAGGTAAAGGTAAAATAGGTACATCTTACCTTATTACCTTAGTTACCTTGCCTTACTATATATTTTTATAACACCATATTACCTAACTTGTCTTATCTTAATATTATTTTGCTTTAACACTATAACCTACACTATGAGATTATTTTTCGATATGTACGATGATAGTACATGATAGTACGAGCTCACATTTCAACACGATATTTCCCAGTTGCACTTAGAAATTAAATGCTGATTGTATTTAATTTCTAAGCGAAATAAATACAATACAATACATATATATAGTGAGTGTTTCTTTTATCTCTAAGGATTCTTGTCAAGAAATTCCCAAGACAGCAAAACGGCTAACTCTCTCCCAAAAGCTTGTATGTTTGGGGTGTGATAAACAAGGAATAAATCTAGGATCTCACTTGGCAGTTGAAAAAGTTTGGCAAGAATTCCGCGTCATGATATCCGTTAACACTGCAAATCAATGGAGAATCAGATAAAAACTTGATTAATGACCAGAGGTGTGCCAAGTGAAGGCTAACGCTACATAATGACCAGATGTGTACTGATTGATTAGATATATGTTACTGTATTTCCTGAATAAAACATTCAATTCTACCCAAATCTTAATCGTTTCTCTTTCTCTCTCTCTGTATATATATATATATATATATATATACATTATAAATCTATTGATTTTTGTTCCATTCGAATTACTTTCGGTGCCGTTGTTTTTCGGTCTACGTTGCATTACATTTAAATATAAGAATAAATATTGCATAAAGCATATTTTTAAATTTTATAATACACAAAAATGTATTAAGGAAAGTATTGATAGAGTTTCAGTTATATTTTGTATCCTGCTTCAAGATTTAAAGATCTCTAAAGACATTATAACCCCATGATCTTATTTTTCTGGGTTATAGGAGCTTACATTTCAACACGATAATTCTCAACTGCACTTAGTAATTAAATACTTATTGAATCTCTATTGGTTCTTATCAGGAACTTTTCAAGCCAGCTAAACGGCCAAATCTCTCCTCAGAAGCATATGTGCTTGGGGTGTGATAAACGGGGAACACATCTAGGATCTCACCTATCTCACTTGACATTTGAAGATAGTTTGGAAAGAATTCCGCATCGTGACATCCGTTAACACTACAAATCCATGGTTAATCAGATAAAAACTTGATTAATGACTGGTGGTGTGCCAAGAAAGACTAGCTTGTATAGTGACCAGATGTGTATTAACTGATTTCCTGAATAAAACATTCAATTGTACCCAAATGTTAATCGTTTCTCTCTCTCTCTCTTTATATATATATATATATATAAATCTATTGATTTTCGTTCCATTAGAATTACCTTCGGTGCCATTGTTTTTCGGCCTAAGTTGCATTATATTTAAATATAAAAATAAATCGTGCAAAATGCATATTTTTTTTTTTTAAATCTTATGAGACACAAATTTATTACGGAAAGTATTCGGTTATATTTTGTATCCTGCTTCAAGATTTAAAGATTTCGAAATCGTAGCAGTTCTTCCAGTTTATGGCGATGATCCAAACGTTATTTCTACTTTTCTAATTTTATATTTCTCTAAACTTGGAGCTTGGAAAATCTGAGGATTTCGAAATAAATCTCCTCTAAGCTTCTGATTTGAAAAGAATCGAAAGAACCCCTTCCTGATTCTTAAACTTGTCAGGTGGGCTCGTCCGCAGATGTATCATCATTGGAGGTAATAGTTTTTCTGATCCCATAAGAGGATGATCATTTATTTGGATGGTGAGCAATAAACTGAATCTTCCGGAAAATCGTTTTTTAAATTGATTTTATATACTTCATTCCCAATTTTTTCTATTAGACATTGCAATGAATCATATTTTATTGCGGTCATGATTTTTCTACAATGCTCAGAAAATAGGTCATTTAATTTCAAATCTGATTAAGACATCGTAGAAATCGCGATGAATTTGAAATATTAAAAAAGAAATTAAATAAATGCAAATAAGGCATCTCTCAATGGAATGTAAAAATTATTTAATCTCGTTTCAAGCACATCACATTTATACAGTGCTATGCAGCTTTAAAAGTGGATCTATGATTAAAAATTGCTAAAATAAACAGACTTCTCTTACAGATGTGCATAAATTTTCATACTATTTTATTTTTGTATACTTTAATTTAGAATGAACATTTGAAAACAAAGATATATATTTTTATATTTTTATAACGAAATAAGACTTGCTTAATAAAATAGTATTTATTAATAATATTTATTTTTTTAAATATCTGCAAAATTTTTTTTTTATTTTTATTTTTTTGTGAAGATTTTTTTTTTTTTTTTTTCAAGTACAACAAAATGATCTATTAATAATTTTGGCGTTTGATTATTGCATTTAAATTTTTTGTAATGCTGCGTAATGAAAATGTTTGACACTTTATTAAAATTTAAACATAATATTTCAAATAATATAAATATTTTTAAAGCAATTTTTCCTATCGAATGAAGTAAAAACACATCTAAATGATATTCTATATAATAATATTAATGATATTCTATATAGTATTCAATATTAATAATTGAATTAAAAGCATTCTTAAATTCTAAGCTGAGCTTTTGTTTATCATAAATTCTAATAATATATATAACTAAGTAAAGATTTGTTAATCCACTTAGAAAAAATATTTTTATCAATGTAAGAAGTTATTAAATGTTAAAAGAATTAATATATATATATATTAACTGTGAAAAATACATACGAAAGTGGAAGATATGTTTTCACCATAAGTAATTAAGAAATAATGCATTATCATCTTTAAACTTTTCTACTCTTCAGTATATTTTTTTCTCTTAGTTGCTTATATTTAAGATTTTGTAGCATTAATCATGCAATTTACTGATGGAGTTCTATTTATGATATGTTTTTAATGGGTTGTTTACAGCTTAATAAATTTGCTGGTTTTTTTATCTTTATCTGATAATTTTATTTTGATGTTACTGCACTAAATACTTATTTTCTTTGAATTTTAACTCTGTAGAATTGGATGCCCTTTAGGGAACTGAAAAAAGAAAAGAGTTAAAGAAAAAAGAAAAAAAAAGCTTTACGGTTGTTTACATCTTTGTTATATGTAATTCAATAGTAAACTGTTTATTTTGTATGCTGGTGTGCTTTCAGAGAGTCAAATAAATCATGATTTTTGTTCTTGTCCTTTATCTGCAGAATTTTATTATCTATATCATATTTATTTTTTATTTCATACTATGCCTTTCTACGTTGCATTGATTTATTATCTATTAATAAATGAATGTCCAGTACCTTTTTAATTTTCATAAATATTTTCTTCGCGCGCAAAGGGTATAAAATATTTTTTTATTCTAGACATAAAATAATATATATATATATTGTTTTTTATTATACACGATGCGCGATATAATTGCCCAATGGCTTTAAAGCTTGCTTATTAGTCACAAATGGAAGTAAAAACTATTTATAATTAAAGGCTATTTTTTTATTATATAAAAATGTAGATTGAGAATAACATTACACAAACATTGAATACTTACCATTTATTCAAATAATGGAATGGACCATTGAATTCAAATAATGGTAAAAAACATTTGTAGCCTTCCTTATAATCATTTATAATAGGCTAATTCTTACCATTTAATTTAAGTACATGGGCTGCGATTAATTCTTATAGTCAATTAGGTAAAGTTGTTTGGTGTTATTTCCAAATGCTGGCCACTTGAAGTAATTTTCCACTAGAAATTCATGATGGAGCTCTTGGCACAAATTGCATTCTTTTGAGCATTTTGCTTTCTTTAACTACGTAGCGCGTTCTCGCGCATATATTGACGTGAGCTCACACGGTACGAATCCATAAGCGAGGCACAGCCAACTACATAATGGAATTTATTCTCTTTTAGTATATACTTTTATGTGTAATCTAAGATGCACGAGAGCTCCTTTGAAATTGAATTTGCAGTTCAAAAAATGTTTATAATCAGGTAATACGTCGATTTTCTTTAAAAGGTATTTTATTAATATTAAATTATAATATATTATACATAATATATTGTTTATTATTATTAAAAATGTATTATTTATTATTAAATTATTTTTCAATAAGCTCTTCACGAAACTTAAGCCTTGTACACGAATTTTTATGAGTCAATTTGGATGTAATTTTATGTGGTTATTATAATCGAATATCACTTATAAATAAATAGATATTATCACCGTATAACTCGGAAAAATATTAAAATTACCAAAAAAATCACAATAAGCAAAATTTTGGCAAATTTTAAATTCATTTTACTATTTTATGTAATTTAATTCTAAATATTATATTACTAACTTTATATACATATACATTTTATTTTTAACGATTTTAAATTTTAATGCCAATTATTTTCTAAATTGAATAAGACGATAAATAATCATTTTTAGGTCAAATATAGAATATAATAAAGAAATAAAAAGTTATCGTGTAAATCTATTATAAATGCCTTTTAATTTTAACTGGTTAACAATAAATAACTGGTCGGGTTTTTAAAGATTACAAAAGTTTAAAAAAATTATATCAACATTTTTTTTAATTATT
The DNA here is from genome assembly GCA_021605095.1 of Caerostris extrusa. Taxonomy (NCBI): domain Eukaryota; kingdom Metazoa; phylum Arthropoda; class Arachnida; order Araneae; family Araneidae; genus Caerostris; species Caerostris extrusa. Next base: position 66,892 of record BPLR01020638.1, on the reverse strand, counting down.
AATTTTACTCAAAAATATATTTCTGAAGGAGTTGCTGATTACATTAGTAGAAAAAAATTTGAATGCCGAATGTTTTAGTAAATTTCTCGACTATCAAAGAGATTCGTTATTGACTTAAAATTGAATTTTGTTGTTTTCTCTTTTACTCTAATTTAACTTCTTCCTGGGGTATTAGATGGGATTTATTTCAAACAAATTCTTATTGGTGAGTCTGTCGGAGGTCATCATCATCAGAAATTTGCATATTTAAACTCCCATAATGAAATCTCATGCAAATGAAATCCCAATTCAACGGAGAAGAAATAAACTTAAGTTGTGTATTTTTACGTAAAAGCCTTAAATTAATAAAGAACATCGCAGAGCAGAACTATTAAATAAATTCGAAAAGTTTTATTTCTTCGACTGTAAAATAAGTTTTATTGAAAACCAATATCTTTTCTATTCTTAAATGAAATTTAACGCAAAGGTTTATATAAAAAAATTCTATTCATTCACAATTGAAAAAAAAACGCACAACAATAAAAAATGAAATGACATGCAAGTAAATGAAATATTATAAAAAACTTTTGAAGAACTGACAAAGGAAAACAGAATTATTTAAAGCAAAATTTGCGTTGAGCTGAATTAACATATTCATCGTTTCCTTTTTACGAATTTCTATTTGTTTATATGTATTTTTTTTCGAATGTATTTTTGGCTTGTTTAATAATCGCGTTCATACGACAATTGTCATTGAATTGAATCAGGAATAAAACATATACAAAACAAGAAAATATTGCAAAAATATTGAATGAATTCATCTTAATATTTTTTCCAATGAAATACGCACAGACACATTGCTTACGATTTTCACAATTGGCCTAAGAACTCTATATAAAATATTTTAAATTAAAAACTCAGCATTTGTTTGGTTATTTTATTCCTCCCTTAACATATAGCATTTTTATTTTAGAGCAAATATATTCAGAAGCTGCATTTAGGAAGGAGGGGGTGGGGGGGAAGGTTCTTGTGTTTCACCAACATCTTCAGAAACTGTAGAGGAACAAAGTCTGAACTTTAAGCCAAAGTTTTAAGAATGAACTTACCCATATTTGGCGTTAATGTAGAACGCATCGACGACTCTTATACGGATTAGAAACAAATTAATTATTCTCAATATTGTCGTTGTTGTTCTAATGCAGCTGGCAATACAGAGACAGTTAATTTTTATGCTTTAAGCAAGGACTGCACCGCTGTTACTCATTTAGGACTACTCGGGGGCACGTGTAGCTTGAAGATATGTTACGGACACGAATAACACTACCCCCATAATTCTCTACTGTCGTATTAGAGCGGGACCTACGGTTTAAAGTGGATTTTGAACCACTACAAACATTCATTGCTCAGCCACGACTTGAACGAGAAGCCTGTGGTACCGAGCGCCAGAGCTCTGCCATCAGGTCATTATTCTCAATAATTCAACGGATTGTTAAATAGGCTGCTGCAGTTCATGCATTTAAATATAATTCGACAAAAAATACTTAAAAATATGTATAATTATACGTATATTTAAATTTTTTTTTTTTTTTATTTTACTCCAAAATCACATTTGATTATGGTAAAACGTAAAAATAGCATTCATAAATGTTTTCGGGTGCTAAAATTTATGCATTAGCGCAATTTAAGCTTCATTAATATATATTATCAGTATTATTTGTAAAAATGTCACTGAAAACATATTTTCTGTAAAATGATCACAAACAATGAAAATATTAAATGAAGTAATTTTCATTTAAATTTTTAGAATGCGAATAAAAAATAATTTCATAATAGGCAGAACATTACATGCATTTTTTTCAAAAATGCATTGTAGAATAAATTTGCTTATAACATAAATTTCATATGCAAATTGCGAACCAATCTAAACTTCATTTTGTTTAACTGCATAACGCATAAATTTCTCCATACACATTCAGTACCCGTAAATAATTCCGTGCTTTATAACAATTTAACCTTATTTAAAAAAGTGTTTTCCATTATTTGGAAAACAAATTAAAATTATTCTTTTGAAAAACTAAATTTACACTTAATTTAATTAAATGTTAACTCGTGTATGCATTGCTAACTATTCCTTTACACTGAATAATATTAAATTATTTATAATGGTTTTGAATGTTTGAAAGAATTATTGTATATAATAAAATGTTTGAAGACTAAATATGATATTTACTTTCAGTAAACATGTTTACATTCGCATGATAATACCTAATTTTTATATTTCTATGTTTCTTAAAGTAAATAGAGCTCGGCACAAATATTTGTACTTTTATTTTGACTAAAATATTTTGAATTACTCATTCTGTATACTAATTTAATTTCAGAAGTATTTGAAAGCATTTTTGAAAAATTGCTTTCTATTGGATATGCTGTTAAGAAAAATGATGTCAGCCAAATAGAATTTAATTCCAGGCGATGTTTTTGTTAGAAAATTTTTATTGAGAAAAGAGTTTCATTAACTAATTGATCAAAAACGTTTTGATAAATATTTTCTGATCTACCTTTTCAGCCTTTTCTTCTATGTATTTTCTGAAAAGACTAGACAAAGAAATCAAATTTAACTGGTTATATAGAGAGATGGAAAAATACTTGTAAATAGCAGGTTATTTATTAAAATACAGTGAAATATGACCAGATAAGGTAACTAATTCGTTTGTCTTTAACCCTATATAATTTTTTTAATTCGGTATTTTATGAAAAATTTCAAATCTGTGGTATTTGCTTAAATTAAAATTACCAAACCTCTATTGTATTTTATTCAGATAAAGGAGAGAATTATTATGCATGTGTATTTGCTACTGACACTTGTTATCTAGTGGCATAATCAGATACTTTAAAATCACATGAAAAATAAATTGCTAAAATCTGATTTATCTCTTAAAAATGATATACGAAGCCATATTTTTATCACATCAAAAGTAAAAAATTGTATCAGGTTTAACGGTTTTAAAAAAGATTTGTCTTTGTTAAAAGATTGTTATCTTTTGTCAAAAGATATATCTGTAAATTGTATACATTGTGAGGAGCGTATATCGTATATATAGATATACACTCATGTCCATAAATTAAGGATAATTCAGAATCACACAGAAAAAAAAATGAAAAAATAATAATGTACACATACGTTGTTCTTGGGCTTTATTTGCAAGTTACATAAAGAACATAAAAATTTAAAACGTACCTTTTGTTTTTCATTTTTAAGAAATGTTCTAGTCTTAGACAATGTGCTGCCCTCCATTTTAATACAGAGCATCTGATATAAAATTCCACATGGAAACATGTCATGAACTGAAATCTTAAGGTCTTCAATTATATATCTATTATTCTCATATGCTTCTTAATGCATGGCTTAATGTACGTACTATGGACAAACAACCGATACCACATCGGACTTTATTTTGGTGTCACATTGTAATTTAGTAAAGTTACGTGTTGCTATCTCATACTAACTAGAAGAGATAATTTGCACTACCATAATAGAGCTACATAATTTTGCAATGCTTCCTGGAGATATGCACACCTCATATTTCTACAACTTTTCTAGTTGAAGAGGATGACACGTAATATGTTTGACTTTTAACAGGATTCTATTATTCGTCTAAATGACGCGCACTATATGAATCAATCTTTTTTTATTTCGTACACTAAAAAAAGAAGACAGAGCAGAGTCATTTTATGAGCTTCTCCCTCGAAGTTCAAGAAAACGATATATAAATGGACAGCAGAGATTGCAGCTCAGAATTCTTCCACTTTGGAGGCCACCCTTGAGTCAAAGAAGTTGATTAGCGGGAAGCAAGGGAACGCAATATCAGTTAGGGTTATGGCGGACTCGGAATGACTGTAACGGCCAACTCGCTGAGAGTGAGATGGATTCCATTTCTTTTTCCCCTTTTTCCTGCAGATGGTATTTTCATGTCACTCTCTTAGAATGGACTGGAATGTCCCGTTTCTTTGTCAGAATCAAGTAATTCTCATCATAAGGAATTCTTTATTTAAAAGTTGTTCAAAATGTTTCTTGCAACTGAGTTATTTATTTTCATGCGCTAATTTTATATAAAATAGTTGCTTTTTTCTTTTTATAAAAGGTATTTGTGCATCGTTGAAAGAATGGGTTTCAGATTCGAGATTCGAAGATTCAAAAGATTCGAAGTCAAATCACATAATCGAAAATCGTAATATCACGTGATCCAAAATTCATTTAAAAGTATATATGCTTTCTTTACAAATTATTACTTCAATTTTACATATTGTGTTATATATATTTTTGTAGTAATATATTTTTTGATTATTTTTAGTGTACATAAATTTTATATAGATGTTCATGCATCTATGACATTAAAAAATAGGAAAAAAAACCTATGGATAGGAAGGAAGAATATGAATTTAATTCATATTTACCTTAATAAGCAAGAATGGAAAATCCCTCGTCGGTAGAATTGTAATTTTTCGCAGTGCTTGAAAACATTAATATATAAATATTTTAAATCTTCATTTGATGCATGATTATTTAATTATTAAAATTTAATGAATAAATATCAGTTATTTATAGGAAAAATCTTAAAATTAATAAAAAAAATTATCACTACTCTAAAAAATACAATTTTTTTCTGAGCCACTCACTTACGTCCATGCTTGACCAGGATTCGAACCTGTAGCATATGTTACAGGCCACACTACTAAACAACTGGCCATCAGACCTCTCTCCTTTTAACGGCGATGTTGTTTCCTCACTGGATCCATTGCAAAAAGGCAAATTTAAATGCATTTAATTCTTATTAACTTAAAATTCTACAGCCACATTCATACTCATTCTCACACATTTTCTCAGACATTTAATTAATTTTGCTAAGGCATTCCGTTACTGCATGGTGGTGACCAGAGCCATTGCCAACAACTTGCCTTTCAATGAGTCTGTACTACAATTTATGTCCTCTTCAATCATAAAATCATAATTACCCATTCACATAAAGCAAAAGTTTTCAATACATACAGTTCATTTTTCAATTCAAGAAGTCATGACCAGTTTAAACAGCCATTAGTTTCATAATGTTAAAAAGGAATTTTAAATCAGCGTTGCTGATATTATGCAATGGATAAAATCATCATCTCAACAACAGCAATAATAATAAAAATTAAAAATAAACGTTTTTGTGACTCGTTCCTTTTAATTTATTAGTGCGTGCTTAAAAAGACTCGATTTGAAGTTTCAAATAGTTTGAGGTGGGAATAAAAAGAAGATATACTCTAAATTCTCGAAAAAAATTCTGTGGAAAATATGAATAAAATATGATTTCATCCATAATAATTAATAACATAAATAATGCGTAATGTATTAGATATACAATTTAAATTTAGTGTTGTAAATACCTTTATTAAGATATTGAATTATCTTTCGTATTCATTCAAATCACTTCAATTTTTTTTCAAAGATATTTTTGTATTATTATTTCTTAAAAAAGAAGGATATTTTACTCCTTAAAACATATTCACAAGAATGAACGCCACTTAATTTTTGGAGTGTTTGAAAATATTAGTATTTCAGTGGGTTCTCTCAAAATATTTTTTAATTGAATGAAATGATGTTAAATTAAATAAAAAGTTATTTTTCAATCAATTTAGTTTAATAACCACTTAGATGAAGTACTGTAATAAAAATGTTCCATTAAAAACATTTCGAAAAGTAGAAAATAATGTAAAATATCAAATCAAATATTTATCAACAAAAATTTTTGAATTCAAATAAGATTTTCTTTAAACTATTTAAATGTCAAGTTATTAGGGTTAAAATAATCTGACGTTTATAATCTCTTAAAAGAGAATGAAAATTAAAAGCACTCTTGTGATGAACATCTATTTGTGCGATGTTTTATTATAAGATAAAAGTAGTAAAACAAATATTTGCAAAATTTCAATGTAAAAAATTCTTTTAAACATCAGTTTATCTGATTTTTAAAAATGCTTGGCTGTGCATATTACTGTCATGAATTCGGAAATGCTGCACTTGTTTAATGTTAACTTCAAACGTACACAAAATTGCAAATTTATGATATTTATGATTTTTTTTTTTTTTCAAAATTGAGGAATTTTCTCTCGTTAAATATGTCATTTGAAAGTAGGATAGCATTTTATTTTGATTTTAGTTTATTGAAATTTTTTTTTTAAATATATCTTTTTTTTTTTTCAGAAACCTGGACAAAATAGTCTGAGACTTATTAAAGTTTGTGATTGCATTTTATTTTTGATTTTAAAAACTTGCATGAGCTCCTTTTGTGTGTTTTTTAAAGAGGATAAAATATATTTTCTTCTGATTAATGTAACTGTAAATCATATAGTATCGCATTTAAGATTTTTTTAAAGTTAAACAAAAGCGAGTATGATAAAACCAAAAAAATTCTTATCGATTATAATTTTTTTCAAGTGGTAGAAATCAAGGCAATATAAACAAAAATAAAAATTTAAAAAAGGTTGAAAATTTGATTTTTTTTTTTTTTAAATTTCTACATTACAGACTTTATAAGAAATGATTCACTTGTGGGAGTAAACTCCATCCACTATGAAGTTTATTTAAGTGCTTACTGGCATGGAGTTTCTTTAAATTATGTACGTACAGTAAAATACATTTAATGTAAAAAAAATCTACTCTGTAACATGAAGCAACTGATTTATAAGCTTAATGGTTAAACTCAGTTTAAATTCCCCACGAATGTAACTTTGGATGATACATTGGGTTTTTTTAGTTCGGCGACATCCGAAATGTTAATGCCATGGGAATAGATTGGTTTCTCGTGTAGATCAACAAAGTTTTAAAAAGTCTGCCGCCTGGGAGAAAGTTGTCGCCTGCAAAGTTTTTCTCCTCCGTTTCTCTTTTATTTCGAAATTCTTAATTCTCGACTCTTGACCCGGGGTGGCCTGTCTTTCGCGTTCTAAGGAACAAATTAAAAAAGGGGGAGGAGAAAAGAGGAGAAAAAAAAAGTCGTCCCCTGAGGTGCCCAACATTTTACGGGACAGTTCATTCTAGAGGAATTAAGTAATGAAATCAATTTAATCTTATGGAGGAGAATAGTCTCAGGTGACAATTTTTTATCCAACATGTAATTGCGTTATCCTTGGCTACAGATAAGATAGCGTTCAGAAACAATGGACAACTGGAGCTCAAGTAAGGGATTAAATTTTTTTATGCACAATATTTTTTTCAAGTTATTCTTTTTATAATATTATCTTTTTTAAATGAATGAGATACAAGAGATAGTATATATTCCTGTTCATAAAAGATATGAAAATAAAAATCCATTGCATATTCTTGTCGGTATTGAATATTTTTGTTTCCATCAAGATGTAATGGTTAACATGATTAATATACAGAGTGATTGTAATTAAAGTCTCACTTTCAAAATGCTGTAAAAAAGAACCACTCGTCACAATGAGTTCAAATTTGAACTGAAGATACCTGAAGAAGGGAAACGGTATGCCAACAAAAAAAAGTTCCGAAAAATATTCCACCGATTTTTCCTATCCAATTTGGTGTGACCTCGCCGTGGTGGATGGGCTTTCCACTCACAGTGTCACAACTGTTGAATGACTTGGAAGCCATTTTTTCCGTCAATAAAACCGAAACAATTAAGCACACTGAACACTACACTGAAGTGACAAAAGTCATGGGATACCTCTTAATATCGTGTCGGCCCTCCTTTCGCCCGGCGAAGTGCAGCAACTCGACGTGGCATGGACTCAACAAGTCGTTGGAAGTCTTCTGCAGGAATATTGAGCCATGCTGTCTCGATAGACGTCCATAATTGTGAAAGCGTTGATGGTGCAAGATTTTGGGCACGAACAGACCTCTCGATGATGTCCCATAAATGCTCGATGGGATTCATGTCGGGCGATCTAGGTGGCCAGATCATTCGTTGGAATTGTCCAGAATGTTCTTCAAACCAATCGCGAACAGTTGTGGCCCGGTGACATGGCACATTGTCATCCATAAAAATCCCATCGTTGTTTGGGTACATGAAGTCCATGAATGGCTGCAAGTGATCTCCAAGTAGCTGAACATAAGCATTTCCAGTCAATGTTCGGTCCAGTCGCCCCAGAGGACCAAGTCCATGCCATGAAAAAACAGCCCACACCATTACGGAGCCACCACCAGCTTGAACAGTGCCTTGCTGACAGTTTGGGTCCATGGCTTCGTGGGGTCTGCGCCACACTCGAACCCTACCATCAGCTCTTACCAACTGAAATCGTGACTCATCGGACCAGGCCACGGTTTTCCATTCATCTAGGGACCAACCGATATGCTCACGTGCCCACGAGAGTCGCTGCAAGCGATGTCGTTCTGTCAGTAAAGGCACTCGAGTCGGTCTTCTGCTGGAATAGCCCAAGAAAGCCAAATTTCTCCGCACAGTTCTAACAGACAAGTCCTTTGTACGTCCCACATTGATCTCTGCGGTTATTTGACGCAGTGTTGCTTGTCTGTCAGAATTTACGACTCTTTGCAGACGTCGCCGGTCTCGGTCGTTAAGTGCAGGCGGTCGACCACTGCGCTGTCCATGGTGGGATGTTATGCCTGAAATGTCATACTCTCGGCACACTCTTGACACAGTGGATCTGGGAATGTTGAATTCCTAACGATTTCCGAAATGGCATGACCCATGCGTCTAGCTCCAATTAACATTCCGCGTTCAAAGTCTGTTAATTCCCGTCGTGCGGTCATCATCACGTCAAAACCTCTTCACATGAATAACTTGAACAGAAATGAAAGCTCTGCGCATGTATACCTGTTCTACGCGATGCTACTGCCATCTGAAAATTTGCATATTGCTATCCCATGACTTTTGTCACTTCAGTGTATAGTTGATTTAATGTGCAATTTATGCCAAATATATTGCAATTTCGACTCAAAATATCACTGGCAGACTGCCGAATTCACTTTCTTAATGCCGCTTACAATCGCCAGCTAGTAATACACTTTGGAACTTTTTGATGTCGTACCGTTACTCCCTTCCCCAAGTATCTTAAGTTCAAGTTTGAACTCGTGACGGGTGTTTCTTTTTTTTACAGCTTCTTGAAAATGGGACTTTAATTGTTATCACCCTTTATATAATTAAGGTTTTTCGAGAGAAATAAAAATACTTATACAATAATTCATAATCAGCAAAATTAATAAACATTCTCATTTGTCTATAATAACAAAAGCACTTATATTGTTGTTGTTTTTCAGAAACGTTTGTGTTGCGTGCAAGTTGGGTAACCAAATTGTAGCTGGATGTGATTTGGGTTGAGATACTTGAAGAACAGTTTGGAGAACACGCAGCTTTATTTACATACGCACAAACACCACACACGTACAATTCGAGACATGCACTATTTCATTTATAGACAGTCAATTATAGATTCGTGAAAGCACTCCACTTCTAAGCCGAAAACCCGAAACTCGGCTATGCGCATTGGGCGTGAAATATGCTTCCTCTGGGTGAGAATCAACACATATGCAAGGTTGCACTAAATATATTTCCTATCGGAAACGTAGCTCATACATCTGCAGAACTGATGTGTTTATGTAGAATTCATAACGATAATTGTAAGTAGAGGTCCGAATCAGGAAAACAAAGTGTTATCACATATGTTTTTCGCTCATTTGTAATTTTCTTGGCACAGAATGACTGGTCACAACTTGTTTTAACTGGCATTGGACTGTATTCTCTTTTTTTTTTTTGTGTGTGTTTTTTTATCAATACCAGAATATTTAAAAAAATTAATGTTTAATGTATAAATTTGGATTTTATAGTTACTGGAACGTCGAAATATTTTATTAGATATGTCATCTCCAGTGATTTAGAATATGCGTAAAAGCATTAACCGTTGCACATGTTTTAATGGTTGAAATTTTTATCTAGAAGGATTTATATTTGGTATCTCCGTTAAAATTATAATGACTCAATAATCTAGATAATCCGATAATCCTACACAGCCGTGGACCTGAATATTACGGATTTAGTAGCGCTTATTGTAATTATAACAGCAGTATAATTATAGAAGCAGTTGTGTTACATTACAATAGTAGATCTCTTAACCGCAGCTCCCTTTTCGATAGAAAATACTCACTCCTCCCACCCACCCCCTTTACTCGTTTTTATAAAGCAAATTCCCAACATTTTCTAATGTTTTTTATGTGTTCTAATAATATATATTCCTATTAAATAATAAGTAATATTAATTATTATGGTAAGTACGTTTACTGTAAAGGAATTTGAATTTTTTTAATATAATAAATCTAAATATTAGTTATATTACTTTCAGTTAATCTATGGAATCATGGAGTCTATGGAGTCATGGAGTCTATGAATCTATGGAGTGGAACCATTTCTATTTTGTGAATAATACCTTCATTTGTTTTTCAAAAATAATTCTCTATTATTATGACAGTGAAAACTGTGCTTTAAATTTCTATATTGCTTATAAATCAATTTTCGTGGGATTTTTGACAAAATTTTATGTTGTGAAGTAATAAATTATAAGTTTGATTTTAGTCACAACTTAAAAATAAAACTCCTACTACTCAGTACTATTTAAAATGTGTCTAGTCTTAAATTATCCAATGTTTAATTTTGGGATCTGATGGTCGAGTGACTGGCGCTCCGTGCAACAGGTTTCGGGTTCGAGTCCCTTCAGCGCCATGGATGTTTGCAGTGGTTCTTAATCCACTTTTAACCTTACGTTCCAGTGTAATAGGAGTGCTGAGCGTAGTACTGGCAACCCTACCCAATCAAAAGAAAACATCTCCTCTCTAGAAATTTGCCAGCAGCCAGGCGGCCTTGGCCCACCACAGGGCTGTGTTGCCACTGATTAATTCAATGACTTTTAAAAAAACATTTTTATAACTTGTTAGCAAATTAAAAAAGCAACCAAGAATACTTAAAATTATTTAAATGTAAATATTAAGAAAACATTTTTTTATTTCTAAAAGAAATCTCATGGTAATTTTTTTAAACAAAATATAGTTTTCGCGCACTGTCAAATGTATTTTTAACAAATATGAAATTCTAAAAAAATTAAGAGTTTCAAAGTAAAATTTAATATTACGTTTAACATTTAATTAAAAAAGAAACCAATGAAATGTGCATTCTGGTAAATTGTATTATATTAGTATTTAATTACACGTTCACAGTTTTTTATTAGTTTGCATTTCAGCATAATTATTTGTAATCAAATAAATAAAATTTTCCACTGCAATTAAAATAATTTGCATTATTTAAATATTTCCAATTACCAAATATATGTAATTAATTAATACATTTTTTCATATGAAAATCTTTAGAATACATTTTATCCTTTTCGCTTAAACTTCTAAAATAAAAATGTTTCTAATTAAATTATGTATATTCTAACGTTCTTTTAGAAACATTTTGGAATATTTTAGAATTATTAAAAAACATTTTTAATAATTCTTTGAAGGTTTAATATTTAATAGAATATTAAACCTTCAAAGAATTATTAAAAATGTTTTTAATTATGAGTAAGCTTATTTTCCGATAATTAAATGAAAGAAAGAAAGAAAAAAACCTGAAAAGCCGAAACTTTATTTGAAGTCTTGTTGAGAGTGCATTTAACAAAGAAAAATGTTTAATGAGCTATTGAATTCAGCGCTCTATTAAATAATTGCAATACTCCAAAAGGTAAAAGAATTGTTGACTCAACGGAAATTGGGTACGACTTAATAATGGAGCAGGTATTATTTATAAGTAATCCGATTTATGTTTGATATTCACTCAAAGATAAGATGCTCTTTGAATTAGAATTTCAAAGAACAAGTAACATTAATTTTTATTTTTGTTCGTGAAAGAATATTTTAATTAAGAGTATTCTTCAATTTTTTTAGACAATGTGTAATTTAGCTTCGCTTTTCTCTTTGTTCAAAGTTCTTTGAAATTAAACATCAAACGTAACAAATGCTTGCATCTGAACGCATTAACCTCCTTTTATTGTTAGATATTATATTAGACCATTTTTATAATTTCATTCTAAAACAATTATCTATCTCGCTTTAACTCTAAATTAATACTAAAATCAAAACTAATATTCTAAACATTAGTTTTGATTATTAGTATTACGATAGTATAACGATTACATATTATCTTTTGTAATCGTTTAAATTAATTAATAGATCGAAAGGTCAGAACGTCCTGGTGGAAGGAAACCTTATGCAATGTGGTACCGAAAGTTTACATGTATATGCCGGGTATGGGCACGCGAATATGAAGACAAGAATGTTCTTCCGTTGGGGCTGAGAAGGAGGATGCGAGCCTACACATGCCACCCCTTGAAATGTTTTTGTTCAAAATTGTGGCACAACAACGCGGGTAAAGTGTAGAAGAGTTGTTAGGACCTAGTTGTTGTTGTTGTCTATCATCAGTTGTTGTGAACCCTAGAATATGCTTCATCTCGGCCATTTTCATGGTAAGTTGCTTCCTATCAAAGCGGGCAACATTCGAGATATTCGGTCTTCATCCTATATTCATAGACTGAAGACCATAAAGGTACAAGCCATTTGAAGGGAGACAGTCCGATTGTTTTGGCGCTGCTGTTGTAAACCAGTCATTCGTAGAAGTTAAACTGATTGCTCTTAGGTGTCAATATAAAAATTAAGAAAATTGGTCCTTTCTGGCACTCATTGTTATGAATTTATGTTATGTTATGACTATACATTATTTAGTTTACGGGGTCTGAATTTAAAATCACAGGGCTGCCATTCATTCTCAGGAAAACATATAGGCTTTGACCTAGCTGCTCATCTATGAATAGACAGCCACTGTTTTGAAATAATACTAAAAAAATATAATAATAATTTAAAAGTTCATCTACTTGAATAATACAGAACATGCCCATAGAAAATAAATCTCATTCAATAATGTCAGCATTTAAATCTGCATTATAATTGTAAAACAAACATAATTAGAATTAAAGAAACATTTTATTTATAATATCATTTTCCTTTTAAAATCAGCAAATAACTGCATTGGGGTATTGAAAAATGTAACTGTGTAAAAATTTAAAACTAAAATATTTTTTTCTTGAAAAATTTCAATTTGCAATGCAATCATATGCAATTTGGATTTAGAATATTTTAATCTATTTCTAATTTTTTTGTTTCAGTATTAATCATTTAAAATTTATGTAAATGCAAAAATACCCAACGCAAAATGAAGCTATATCAATCGCATAAATTATTATTACCATGTTAAAGTCTTTTCTGTAAGCATGGGCTTATATATTATCAGATTATGATTATATCTAGTAAATATAATAACAGAGATTATATACAGTAATAATAGTTACTATACATTGGCCAAAAAAAAAAAGGAATTCGAGATTGCCTGATTCTCAGGGGATAGGGCCTGGAGATTCCTAATTTGAATTATAAAACAAAGATACTAATATAACAAGAAAATATTAGACATAAATGTCTAATAAATACAGCAAAATTGGATTTCAGTGTTAAACAAGATGTAAAACATACAAAACTTTATTCAAATAAAGAGTATATTGTTATTCATCAAATGAAAAACTCTTATGACAAAGATATTTCATTGTAACTATGCCATGCCCTATACCAACTATAATTCACATAATTATTTGATTAATAACTATTCAATTCCCTCTGAGGGCCTCGTTGCGAGATACAAAGGTTCATCGTTTCCGTTTCAGGATAAATAATTTGGCCAGTTTCACTGATCTTTGCGCGCCAAATCCCAGAAGACATGCAGACGACGCCCGAGCCTAAAAGACACAAAGACTGGGAGTCAGTTGAGGGAAAGAAAAGAAAAATAGTGTCTAGGAAAGGAACAAACAGGGATAACAACAACAGCAACAACAACAAAAAATCAACAGTTTTCCGAGGAAATGAGCAAATTGGTAGATGTTACGTTTTTGTTTGAAAGGAATGAGATGAGATTTTCTACTTATTAAGCAATTTGGATTTTTTCCAGTAACCAGTGACACAAAATGCATTTATTTAACAAAAAAAAAAAAAAAAAGAAATATAAACTGGTCAAAAATAATTTTATTTGAAATCCCCATACGGCAGGAACTTTTTAATCGTTGACTCCTTCAAATTTGTCTTCACTTTGAGCCGCACTATTATACTAATACGAAACAACTATTGACCAACCAATAAAGATGCATTTAATGCACTAATTTTTAAATTGTTTATTTATAGGTAAAATGTTTATTGTAAGAATGATATCGTATAAATTATTATATTGCCTTCATTTGAGAGGAATACTTATTATTTCTTGATCTAGAAATAATAGGTATAAGTAATAGTAAGTAATAAGTAAGTAGTAATAAGTATATTCTTTCTTGATATTTGAGATAAAAAAAAATATATATAAAATGTAATTCACTCAAAAAATATAAATAAATATATAGATATATAAAGGACTTTTATAAACTTTGTATACATTTTGCTATATGTACTAATGTACTTTCCTTTCGAGTCATTTACAGTTTGCCAGGTACAGCATACTTGTAATGTATGTTGTACCTGACAAACCGTAAATGGCTCGTAACATTATAATATAAACCACTTTGGTGACCGCCGCTATAAAGCAACTGTTATATTCTCCTTTAACCTTTAAGTATAACGGCAAAAATATTAAATAGGAAAATCAATTTGGTATATCTCAAGCGCTGTTGGCTACCATTATACAACAACAAAAAAAAAATTGCTATAAATGTAATATTCAATTTACTAATATTGTAAATATGTTACTAACATTATAATATGGACACCTTGAGCAAATTTAGAACAATTAATAAAGTCCTTCCCTTCAAGCATAATCGAAAAAAAAAAAGTCAATTATTAATTATTAATTCAATATTAATTCTATTAATAATTACAATTATATTTCAAAATAAAATTTCAGCGAACCTCAATTCAATCATGACAATGTTATGTTTACGAATATAAGATATACCTTCATCAACATTCTTCTATGCATTCACTCTTGGCAATTAGAAGATCTCTTTCAGTCTAATACAAGAATTAGAAGAAAAGAATGATTTCAAGTATTTTTCTGATATTTACGTTTTGGAATGACAGATACCCAGAATAAAGAGATAAAATATAGTAAAAAAATTCTTAGAAGTTTTGTTACAAAAATTCAAACTTTGTTTGAAAATATAAAATGCAATACCATTTCGAAATAAATATTAACAGAATATCCGATGCTAAGAAAGCCAACTTTATTAAATATAACGTACCTTTTTTATTTGAGTAAAAATATATACCATCTCAAAAAAACATATTCTATCTTTTAAAATAGAACATTATATATTTTTTGAAATATTAAATTTATTCGAAATGCATAAGATTTAATAACATATTTGTATTTTATAGCAAAGCTATAATGTCTGGAACATTTAGATTTTTTTTAAAAAATATAGCTAACACAATAGAGGGAAGAATAGAGGGAAATCAAACATTTTTGATATATCAAAATATGATTAACTGATTTCTGGAAGATTCTAATGCATTTTATACAATTTCAAACAAATACATTATGCAAGACAATTTAAATAATTGGTTACTAAACTTTCATCAACGATCAGATTTAAAATAGAATAACTCTTTGGTTACAAAATAAAGCACTTCAGAATATTTTGGGCAATCATTTTCAAAAGGTATACTAATCTAATTTAATCTAAAAAGACAGAACAGAATGCATCCAATTTGAACACGAAATAATAGCTACGATTGTTACAAAAGCTTATATGTAAACTGATAATACATTTGTATTGAAATGTGAGTTAGCCAATGTTAATTTAAATGCTAGGTAGTTTATCATTTAAAAGATAGCACAAATCATTTGAAACTGATCTAGATTTAGAAATGTAACTCACAGAAACATTTCAGTACTGTAGTTAAAACAGGAAAGGAAATTAGATATAACTCTTTTGGTCTGACAAAAATTTGATTAAAACCAGTCTTTTCAATTAATCACTAGTACTTCATTCAATGAGTTAAAAGTGAGAGCAGTATCTATTGTGCTACTCTTATAAATTGAATCATTTTAAAATCAGATGCTGAATTGATTCAGCTGCATTTGCGTTTATAAAGATTTCTCATAAATGCTCTTAACAATTTTAAAAATTTATTGCAAGTTAAAATAAAATTATTAAAAACTGAGACGCTTTTATTTAAGTTTTTTTTGTCTGTTGTTTGTTGTCTTTGTTTTTTTAATTTTAATTAATTATATTTTTTCATGGGAACTATGGTTTTATAAAGTACATCAATATTATTTTTTGCCATGCTAGTTGTAACATCAATAGTGGAATGGTCTAGCTTAGTTTAGTCATTTCCAGAATCTTTGTTCGATGCACGATATGTTTAACATAATCCCATAGAAAGAAGTCGTGGTGTATGCTATCTTCTTTTGCGAGGTAGCAAGGCTATGCCAAAGAATATAAGGTATTGGAAATGCCTTATCTAAAGCAAAAGATCACTAAAGGCATTGGGGAAGGTACGCAACAATGAACATGACACGAAATTGAGTATCATCTAGATGTATAACTAATGGTGTCCATATAGAGATGTACTCAATTAAATTAAATTTAAATTTAATGAGGCAGAAACAAATATATGAATACTTCACATTTTTTTTATGTGGTCAGCCAAACTTATGGGCAAAATGTAAATCATTTTGTTCTTCATTATTTATATGAATTGTTCATTTATTATCTAAAGTTATTTACTTATTTACGAACATAATTTCCAGTAAATATATAATGACGAAAGTTTTCAAATATAAATTTGAAAATTAAACATATTTTACATAATACGCTGGCGAGAAAATTGTATGAACATCTGTAAAAACTAATTGAACTTGAATCAATAAGTATATAAGAACATGAAACTTGCACAAGTTCTTTAGTTTGCCCTGCCTGATAGATATACAAAATGCAGAATTGGCCTATTTCTACAAAAAAAAAAAAAAATTTAATAAAAACTACATATAAATCTGTGTCATAAAGAAGAAAAGGAAATGTGACGTGATAACGTTGGCATTGATTTACTAACCAATCATCTCTCACAGAAGTTCACTTAATTGAAGTAACACAAAACACTTTTATATGATTGTTCCTTTAATTTTTCTCGCCAGTGTATATAGTAATGGAATGAATGCAGTGCTACTTTTCTATCAGTTCCGTAACCTCACGGAATATTTTCATGAAAATTTGAGGGGATCAGAAATTATATAGATTGAAAAGCTTGCTTAATGCCAAAGCTGCCTTATTTGCAATTTAGAGAAGAATATAAGCAATGTGCATTGTGTAAAGAATATTTGAAGGCATTACAGTTTTAATTAAAAAAATTATTGTCCAGTTACTTTGGAAAAATGATTCAGTAAGTATTATTTATAAATATGGAACTTATTGTGAAATCTTTATGTCATATAAATATTATTTTGACAGCAAAATAAAGCTTTAACTTGCGTTAAAATTAATTAAAAAATATTTATAATGATAGAAATTTTAGTTATTAATGTCGATTACAACCGTTTAAACCGATAAGTTATATCGGAAAAAAAAAGTGAAAATAAATTTTTAAGGCAGTATATTTCATAATATGTTTATAAGTTATGTTAAAATGTTTTTTTCTTATTTTCGGAGATTTTTATATGATACAACTCATTACTATTTGAGATGGAATTCCTATTCAGAACAGCCGTAATTAATAGAAGACATGGTTTGAAAATGACAAAAATAATAGTTCGTAATTTATGTTGCATGTTTTCCGGAAATGATAAATCGACCAATAATGGTTAAATGTCAAAGGCTATTCTCAAAACAAATAGTAATGACAATAACAAGTATTTACTTTTGTATTTTCGATATTTTACCCAACTCAGCGAGTTCAACTATTTACTTCTCTTTCAATATTTTTTTTTCCTATTTTGATTTTTATTTCAGCATTCTTTAGAAAACCACACATAATAAATTGCATTGAATGGCATTTTCAAACACAGGAAATGTTTTTCTTCTTTTTTCAATCATAAATACAATATTTGTTTTGTACTCGAAACAGCACGAGTAACGCGGGTTCAGAGGGATTCTCCGATATTAAAATTTCTTTCTTTCTTTAGGTTCTTTCCCTTCTTCTAAATATCTTCTGTTAATTTATTTAAAATTCGTAAAATTTTTTGTTTCTTCGCAGAATGAAATGCGTGCAATATCTTTTATTGTCATAAGAAACGTATTACTTGTTGCAATGGCGTGTCAGTTTAATATTGAACAATTGCACATCGTAATATTCAGAATTTCTAAAATAGGTACACAAATTTTAAACAACTATTTGCACTCTAACTGATTAATAAAATGTTGATATTCATAAAATACAAATGCTCTATTACAAGTGATAAAGAGTCGTCGTTGGTTATTTTGAAATTTTAGTTTAACAAATTCAAATAAACTTAAAAATTCATCTGCTTTTAAAGTTCTTAAATATAACATTCCTCGCCATTAACACACATGATATTTTTCGAAATTATTACTGTTGATTTTTGTTTTTATGTTATTTTGTTGTACTGTATGACAAAAAGTCTGTGATAGGCTTTAAGCCAGTGGTTCTCAGATTGTGAACCCTAGAATATTTCCGGTGAGCCCTGTGATATTCCAGAGAAATATGCACCCATAGATGAAAATAAATATAGCTATTATTTTTGTTGTCAGTTTTCCTATTGAAAGATAGCAGCCAGCTAATTGTTGCTGCTGGTTGTTTTTATCATCTTTTTTCACATAACAAGTCGCAAAATAGCAATAATGCACGAAAACAAATTTCCGATGAAACTAGCAGCATTAACTTTAATGTTTGGCTGAAACCTTTGCAACTCAGCCTCCTATAAGTATTAGTTTATGCAGGTGACAATTCTGGATTAAAAAACTGGGAGGCACTAGTATAAATTTATATTTGTAGAAATATAGTATTATATATTTGTAGAAATTTCTAGAATTTAGTAGGATAATATATTTAGTAAAAAATTAGTAGTAATTTAGAAGAAATTTAGTATTTAGAGATATTTAGTAAAAATATATTTAGTAGAAATTTATATTTATCAGAAATTTGTATTTAGTGCTGCCACAAATATTTGTAGGTTTTAAATTCTCCCAGACTAAAAAGAAATTGAGAACCACTGCTCTAGGCTCTGACTTAACAAAATCATAAAAAATTACTAATTATACAATGGTTTTCGAGTAACATAATCAAAATAATTTTCATAAATAAATTTTCTAAAAAGAACTAGGAACTATGTAAAATTATAAACTTGTAGAAATAATTTAGCTGCTAAACAATTAATTTAAATAATAATCCATATTTGAATATACTATAAAAATTGAATGAAAACAAAAACGATTTCAGACTATATTGGTTTATAGTTTATATGAGACAACTACAGAATTTAACAATTCAAATAACGCGATAAATGTATATAGATAGTAAATTATATTGTTCTAATGTATATAATAAATTAAATGCATATGGAGCCTGATGGCCGAATGGCGTTCGGTACCACAGGTATCGGGTTCAAATCCGGCTTTGCCCATGGGTGTTTGTAGTGGTTCGAATCTTTTAAATCGTAGTTCCCGGTCCTAATAGGAACGTAGAGCACTTCGGGGGCATTGTTACTCCGCGTCCGTGGCTTACCATCAAGTTGCACGAGCCCCCTGGATAATGCAAAGTGAGTAACGTCTGTGCAGCGCTTGCCTTAAGGCATTCAAGACGTCCATGTCTGTTTGCCAGGCTGCATTAGAA
The DNA here is from genome assembly GCA_021605095.1 of Caerostris extrusa. Classification (NCBI taxonomy): domain Eukaryota; kingdom Metazoa; phylum Arthropoda; class Arachnida; order Araneae; family Araneidae; genus Caerostris; species Caerostris extrusa. The sequence continues at coordinate 47,052 of BPLR01020638.1, read as the reverse complement.
AAAAATTAAATGCATATAGACTGTGTAGAATCAATTCTTATAATTATGATTAAAATATGAAAAAGCCGTTACTTATCAATATATATCTTCTTCTATATAAAGATTTTTTTCTTGAATATATTTTGATCGTAATTTTGTTATAATAATCATAATAAGATCTTCAATCTGCTATCCTTAACAGCTATAGATTAGCAGTAGGAATATATCGGTTTCCATTCGAGACACTCACGATTCAATCGAAAGAACAAAGCCTCGGATAAGTATTTGTGGTGAATGGAAGCCGAATTCATTGTTTCCGCCAGCAGATCAGGTTGGAAGGTCTTCCCAAAGATTTCGATGCATTCTGATTGGCAATCAGTATGCAGGAATTGCGATTTAAGTACACCGTACTCGAAAATTGATTTACAGAGATACAAAGGAGGCTAATCTTGAAACGTCTTTAAAGTCAATTGAGATGACATACAAAAATAATTCATTTAAAAGAATAGATGGCATCGATTCATTGGAGAAAATAATTTCGAACCTGATGCATTATTCTTGTGATGTGTGTTCAAAATCAATTGTTAAATTCACAACGCATCATTGGAAAATAAACATCAATAATATTTCATTTCTCATATAGATGATAATACTTTGAAAGCATAATTCTACTGTCAAACTTTATTGACTCCAATAAGTCAATTATTATTGTACGATGGATTAATTAAATGTATAAAAATAATGCTTGCTTAATAATTGTCAAAATTTAATGAATATATATATATATATATATATGAATTAAGAATATGATTGTGCAAAAACGTCAAAAAATGCTCAATAATAATTTACAAAGATGATTTAGATGCCTTTTTAAATATTAAATTTAACAAACAAAACTTACTTAAATTTAACATACAACATCAGCATTTCTTTTTAAATGATTCATAGAGCTAAAATTAAGGATAGAAGCGTTGAATGGAATATATGACAATTTAATCATCTTATGCCAAATAAAAAAATTAATAAAAAATGTATTGTAATACTTATCATCTGTAAATAGTGTCTTAGGCTAGTAGATTGTAACGTTGGCGATCTCTTTTTGGATAGAATTGTCTAAATAATGCAATGAATATAGAAGTCAATTGGAGAGAAAATTCTAGAACTGATAGGGTTGAACTGCCCCGAGTTTGGATTTTAATAAAGTGAATGCATTTTATTCGTTATTGTTTTAAAGTAGTCTTTCTGATTATTGATGAAGGCAAAAAGCATTATATGTATCAAAGTATTTAATAAGCAGCACAAATATTAATCGTCATACCTTTCAGAATAATGCATTAATACTCTGTGATTAAGAAATAACGAAATTTGAAATTTAAATAGTATACAAAACGCAGATTACTATCACGTAGATGGATATTTTAGTTTCAATACAATTCAGTCGTAAAGAATGAATATTTGTTACTGGCCTATAGAGATTTTCTGATAATATAATGGGTTTAATATAGATACTCAATATAGACCGTAAAAATATTATTGTGAAAAGAAAATAAATATTTTCACTTGTCGTCTCATTTAAACACACAAATTAATTGTCAAGATGTTACGAAATCATTTTGCATCCCAATATTTTGAATATTTCAATTTTGAACAAAATAATCCTTTCTTATTTTAAATTCGAATGTTAAATAGGAATGAAATGTTAAATGAAATGAATGTTATAGTAATGTTAGGCTGGAACCTAATAATGAAAAATTGGGTCAAAGCTGTATGAGGGAAAAAGTGGCTTATTTGGTCGTATAAAATTACCTCTCGATTCAATGTGCAGATCACCGTTTGCTTAATTTAACTGTGTTTTACGATGTTCCTGTCAAGGGTTTGAACACACCCTGAATATATGTGGTCATTTGAAGGAGGGCGCACATTGATGTTTAAGTACAGTATCCCTCGTAGGATGGAGAGAAGGTTATGGTCATCAAAATGGATATTCTTTCCTCATCGGATTGTCCAAGAAGCAGCAATCCACCTAGAAAAACGACAGAAATAACAGATCCCACAACAACTTCTATTCGTTATCAACGTTCCAACGTATAAAAGGAGATCAGTGACCACAGAGGCCATTAATAGGCAATTCAGAGAATCAGATCGAATCTTACTGACACTATTTCATCAAACTTATTTTCGCATGCAAGCACGTTAAAGGTGGTGCCTGGTTCGTTGGACTTTCTCAAGGACAGAAATAGAAGTGGTTTCAGTTATGACTGCCGCTTCTAATTGAGCCTTAATTACCCTTGTTTGGAGATGTCTAACAAGTTTTGGGATACTAAATTGATTGTATTCTACCTCACAGTCCCACAAAAGAGTTTTGTATCCTTATTAGCTTATTTTTATTGCATTACTTTATTATCGATTGTACCTTACTTAATGTATAAGGAAGGTAAGATAGGTACATTTTACCTTATTACCTAACTTACACCTTACTATTTCTTTACATCACCATGTTAACTACCTTGTCTTATCTTAAAATTATTTTTTTTTAACATTATAACCCACGCTATGATCTTATTTTTCAGGGTGATACGAGCTCACATTTCTACACGATTCAATTCCCAGCTGCTCTTAGAAATTAAATACTGATTGTCAGGGAACTTCCCAACAAATCTCTTTGGGAAAAATCTCATCTTTGTGGCCAAATCTCTCCCCAAAAGCATGTATGCTTGGGGTGTGATAAACAGGTGAACAAATCTAGGATTTCACTTGACATTTGAAAAGTTCGTCAAGAATTAAAAACCGTGACTTCCTTTAACAAAAATCAATGATTAATCAGATAAAAACGTGATTAATGACCGGTGGTGTGCCAAGACAGACTAGCTTGCATAGTAACCGAATGTGTATTGATTAATTCGATATATGTTACTGTATTTTCCGAATAAAACATTCAAATCTACCTAAATCTTAATCGTTTCTTTTGCTCTGTATATATATACATTTTAAAAATCTATTGATTTTTGTTCCATTCGAATTACTTTCGGTGCCGTTGTTTTTTTGGCTAAGTTCGGTCATTTAAATATAAAAATAAATATTGCATAAGGCCTATTTTTTAAATCTTATAAGACACAAATATATTAAGGAAAGTATTGATAGAATTTCAGTTATATTTTGTATCCTGCTTCAAGATTTAAAGATCTCGAAATCGTAGCAGTTCTTCCAGTTTATGGCGATGATCCAGACATTATTTCCTTTTCTAGTTTTATATTTCTCTAAACTTGGAGCTTGGAAAATCTGAGGATTTCGAAATAAATCTCCTCTAAGCTCCTGATTCGAAAAGAATCGAAAGAACCTCTTCCTGATTCTTAAACTTGTCAGGTGGGCTCGTCCGCAGATGTATCATCATTGGAGGTAATAGTTTTTTTCTGATCCCTTAAGAGGATGATCATTTATTTGGATGGTGAGCAATAAACTGAATCTTCCGGAAAAGCGTTTTTTTTAAATTGATTTTATATACTTCATTCCCAATTTTTTCTATTAGACAAAGCAATGAATCATATTTTAATTCAATTATGATTTTGCTACTGTACTCAGAAAATACAACAAAAATGCTCAGAAAATACGTCATTTAATTTCAAATCTGATTAAGACTTCGTAGAAATGATTTAATCGAGATGAGTTCAAAAACTTGAAAACCAAAACTAAATTAATGCAAATAAGGAATATCTGAAATAAATGTAAATAAAGAGTAGTTATTTAATATCTTTTCAAATACATAAAATTTACGCAATGCTGTGCTGTGCAACTTTAAAGAATGGATGCACGCTTAAAAATCGCTAAATAAACATTCTCGTACAAATGTACATAAATTTTCATAATATTTTATTTTCATATACATCTATTTAAAATTAACATTTAAAAATAAATATATTTATTTTTCATACATTTATAACGAAATGAGACTTGCTTAATAAAATAGTATTTATTAACAGTATTTTTTTTTTTAATCTGCAAAAAATTACGTTTTCTACTATGTCCAAAAAGTAAGATCCATTTTCAATTTAAATTTCTTTGGGCTTATGGAATTTCAATTTTTTTTCTTTTAGGTTGCTGGCACTGTCCTTGAAATATGTGTGAAATTTGACATCTGATTTATCAATAGTGTTTGAGTTACGCTTCACTTCATAAGGCGCTAAAACTAATTCCGGCGATTTTTGAATATCTGATTTAATTGTGCAAAGAACTTGCATTCAATTTTGTTTGCGGAAACATGTAGAATGTTGCAGAAGGCATTTGGTGAGCATTCCTATATCAGAAAGAATTGCTTAGAAGTGGTATAAACATTTCAAAGAAGGCAAAGAACGCGTTGAAGGCGAAGAGCCCTCTAGTCGACCATCAGCCTCAACCGACGAAGCTCACCTCCAAAAAATAAATGGTTCACAATTCACAATTAGAGACCTTGCTGATGATTTTGGAATTTCAAAAGGACCGGTCAATTCCGTTTTGGGCCTCAAACGCGTCAAATTTCGATTGGTACCGAAAACACTGAATGCGCCAGCTCACACTGCAATGATTCTTCGTGGCATTTTCGCCAAAAATGAAACCCATATTGTTCCGCAACCACCGTATTCACACCGTACGACTTCTGGATATTCCCTAAAGCAACCAATCAGGGGCACCGTTTTGAGTCCATTAAAGACATTCACCGTGAATTGGCTCGTGCCATCCCTGAAGGCCGTCCCTGCCGATGACTTTTTAACAAGCATTGAGGATTGGAAGAAAAATTGGCATAAGTGCATTGTGTCCGGAGGAGATTACTTTGAAGATGAGAGATTACGATGAAATAAATTTGGAAGATTAAATAAAGAGGTTTAGAAAAAAAATAATTGGTGTTACTTTTTGTGCACAGTAGTACTTATCATTCATTCAAATCATAGAATGGATATGGACCATTGAATTCAAGTAATGATAAGAAACATTTGTATCCTTTACACATTTATTATAGGCTAAATCTTACCATTTAATTTAAGTACATGCGTTGCGATTACTTCTTATAGTCAATTAGATAATGTTGTTGGTGTTGTTATTTCCAAATGCTGGGCGCTTGCACTTGAAGTAATTTTCAATAGAAATTCAGATGGACAGCAGATACAGTGTTCCTCAGAGAGGCCCATCTTGGATAGCCAGTGCTCCTTTCTTTCTTGATGAAGGCATGATGAAGATTTTGATGCAAATTGCAATGTAATTTGTGCATTTTGCTTTCTTTAACTACTTTGCACGTTCTTGCTCATATATCGACGTGGGCTCACACTGTACGAATCCATAAGCGAGGCATCGGCACAGTCAACGACAGAGTGAAGGACAATGTAAACTTTCAATTCAATTTTACTTTTTTATTTAATTTATTTCTAAATAAGATATCGTTATTTATTTTATAGATTTTAAATTTTTATGTAAAATATTTTCTAAATAGAATTAGACATTAAATAATCTTTTTATGTCAAATATAGAACATAAAAATGAAAAAAAAAATGATCGTGTAAATCTATTATAAATGCCTTTGAATCTTACAATAAATAACTGGATAAGTTTTAAAAATTACCAAAGTTTGAAAAAAAATCTTATTTTTATTTGTATTTATTTATTTATTTTGCTCAAAGAATATTTCTGAAGGAGTAGCTGATTATATTATTATCAAAAATTCATTCTCTCAGCCGAATGTTTTAGTAAATTTCAGAAATTTCAAAGAGATTCGTTTATTGACTTAAAATTGAATTTTGTTGTTTTCTCCTTTAATCTAATTTAATTTCTTCCTGGAGTATTAGATAGGATTTATTTCAAACAAATTCTTATTGTTGAGTCTGTCGGAGGTCATCGTCGTCAGAAATTTGCATATTTAAGCTCCCGAATGAAATCTCGAGCAAATGAAATCTCAATTCAGCACAGAAGAAATAAACTTAAGTTGTGTATTTTTATGTAAAAGCCTTAAATTAATAAAGAACATTGTAGAGCAGAACCATTAAATAAATTCGAAAAGTTTTATTTCTGAGACCAGAAAATAAGTTTTATTGAAAACCAATATATTTTGCTATTCTTAAACGAAGTTTAAAGAGAAGGTTTATTTAAAAAAAATAATCTATTTATTCACTACTGAAAAAATTTACAATAATGAAAAATGAAATGGCAGGAAAATAAATGAAATATTATAATAAACTTTTAAAGAACTGACGTTGAATAAGAGAATTATTTAAGGCAAAATTTGCGTTGCGCTGTATTAACATATTCATTCAATTTCATGAATTTCTATTCTTTTGTATGCATTTTTTTGTCGAATGTATTTTTGTGTTGTTTAATAATCGCATTCATACGACAGTTGTTGTCGAATTGAATCAGAAATAAAACATATACAAAACAAGGAAGTATTGCAAGAAATATTGAATGAATTAATCTTAATATTTTTTTCCAATGAAATGCCCACAGACACATTGCTTACGCTTTTACACAATTGACCTAAGAACTCTGTATAAAATATTTTAAATTAAAAACTCAGCATTTGTTGGTTATGAATATTTATTCACCCCTTCACATACATCACTTTAATTTAAAGCGAATATCCTTAGGAGCAGCATTTGGGAAGGAGGGGGGAGGTTCTTATGTTTCACCAGCATCTCCAGAAACTGTAGAGGAACTTTAAAGCGTGAACTATAAGCATAAGCATTAAAGAATGAACATACCCATACCTGGCGTTAGTATAGAAACTCATCGGCGACTCTTATACGGATTAGAATCAACCTAATTATTCTCAATATTGTTGTTGTTGTTCTACTGCAGCTGTCAATACACAGACAGTTAATCTTTATGCCATAAGCAAAGGCTGCACCGCTATTGCTCATTTAGCACTACCCAGGGAGCACATGTAGCTCGAAGATAGGCTACGGACACGAATCACGCTACCCCAGCAACGCTCTACGACCAGATCAGAGCGGGACCTATAGTTTAAAATTGATTTGGGACCATTCATGGCACAGCCGGGACTCGAATGCGAGGCCTGTGGTACCGAGCGCCGGAGCGCTAGCCACTTGGCCATCAGGCCATTATTCTCAATAACTCAACCGATTGTTGAATAGGCTGCTGCAGTTCATGCATTTAAATATTATTCGGCAAAAATACTTTAAAAATTTATATATATAAACTGAATTTTTCATTTTACTCTAAAATCATATTTGATTATGATAAAATGTAAAAGAGCATTCATAAATGATTTTGGGTGTTGAAATAGATGTATTAGCGCAATTTAAGCTTAATTAATATATATTAGCATTATCCATCATAAAAATGTCACTGAAAATATATTTTCTGTAAAATGATCACACTCAATGAAAATATAAAATGATGAAGTGATTTTCATTAAAATATTAGAAAGCGAATAAAAAAAATAATTTCATGGACAGAATATGACATAGGGTTTTTTTTTATTCCAAAATGCATTGTAGAATTAATTTTGCTTATAACTTAAATTTCATATGCAAATTGCGAGCCAATCTAAACTTGATTTCGTTTAACTGCATAATGCATAAATTTTCCCATGCACTTTCAGTACCCGTAAATAATTCCGAGCTTTATAACAATGATGTTATTTAAAAAGCGTTTTCCCATCATTTTGAAAACAAATTAAAATTCTTCTTTTGAAAAATTAAATTTACACTTAATTTAATTAAATGTTAACTCGTGTGCGCATTGTTAACTATTCATTTACACAGAAACACGGTATTTAATATTAAATTATTTATAATGGTTATTGAATGTTTGAAAGAATTATAGTATATAATAAAACGTTTGAAGACTAAATATGATATTTACTTCAGTAAACATGTTTACATTCGAATGATATTACCTAATTTTTATATTTCTATATTTCTTAATGTAAATAGAACTTTGCACAAATATTTGTACTTTATTTTGACTAAAACATTTTTAATTTACTCATTCTGTATACTAATTTAATTTCAGAAGTATTTTAAAGCATTTTTGAAAAATTGTTTTCGATATATTAAATATGCTGTTAAGAAAAATGATGTCTGCCAAATAGAATTTAATTCCAGTGATGTTTTATTTAGAAAATTTTTATTGAGAAAAGAGTTTCATTAACTAATTGATCAAAAACGTTTTGATAAATATTTTCTGATCTACCTTTTCAGCCTTTTCTTCTATGTATTTTCTGAAAAGACTAGACAAAGAAATCCAAATTTAACTGGTTATATAGAGATGGAGAAGTACTTGTAAATAGCAGGTTATTTATTAAAATACAGAAATGACCAGATAAGGTAACTAATTCGTTTGTCTTTAACCCTATATAATTTTTTTAATTCGGTATTTTATGAAAAATTTCAAATCTGTGGTATTTGCTTAAATTAAAATTACCAAACATCTATTGTATTTTTATTCAGATAAAGGAGAGAATTATTATGTATGTGTATTTGCTACTGACACTTCTTATCTAGTGGCATAATCAAATACTTTAAAATCACATGAAAAATAAATTGCTAAAATCTGATTTATCTCTTAAAAATGATATACGAAGCCATATTTTTATCACATCAAAAGTAAAAATTTTTATTATATATTTAAAAAAGATATGTATGTATTGTTATCAAAACAAGTAATTAGTAAATTCTAACTACTTTTCTATATTTTTAGATTATACACGTCATCTTAAAATAATTTTTCGTGGTTCAAAATTTCTGTCATTATTTTTATAACCATCATCAATCATCATCATCTTGGAAGAACAGCATCATGGTGAACCAAGGCCGTCTGTCTCACTGGCAGATTTCGAGACAGAAGATATTTTTTTACTAACGGGATATAGAATTGTAAAATTTTTCCCAACGCTTAACAGTCATATTACATTGGTTCAGGTAGCTACGGTTTAAAAATGTTCCAAACCACTACAAACACTCATGATTAACCGCCGGAGACTCGAACACTGAAACCTGGGGCACCGAACGCCATGTTTAGCGCTAGTCCCTCGCAGTACTATCAAATGGAGAGCCCATTTTTATAACCAGCAGCTAAAAACCGTTACGGTAATATTTGTTTAATGGGGAGGAAATCATCAATGGTTCCAATCTTATTTCTTTTTCAGAAAACGTAACAGGCCAATTGATTGGATTCATTCTGGAACAAATGTAGTATAAGGTGCCACTGAAAGCTAAATTTCATTTTATATAATTCCCTTTACATGTAGACGATAAATACATGGCATGAAATACACTTAACTGGGATCGTTTGAAATAAGGAGCAAATAAATTGGCCGAGAATTGCAGCCGTTATACTTTCTCCCACCTTCCACAATGACGAAACAATGGAATGGTGTAACTACACTGAAGTGACAAAAGTCATCATGCCTAGGATAGCAAGGCAAATTTTCAGATGGCCGGGAGCATCGCATAGAACCATCATACTAACCATGTAGTGCTTTCGTAAATAGCTTTCATTTTGTTCAAATTATTCATGTGAGTAGAAAATCGTTTTTATTAATTATGTCAAAATGATATACCGCATCGACTCTTTTACCTTTTTGTTTAATTAATAGACTTTAACGTCGGAATTTGTTTTGTTGGAGCTAGACTTTGCCTGAACTCATTTCCTTATTTATGGAAATCGTTATGGAATTCAACATTCCCAGATCCACTATGTCAAGAGTGTGCCGATATATGAAATTTGTATGGTATAACATCCCACCATGGACAAGTAATCGACCGCCTGCACTATATTTTTACCGATACCGGCGACGTCTTAAAATAGTCGTGGTTCAAAAGTTTCTGTTAACATTTTTATCAAATAACCGCAGGAATCAGCATCATGGGACGTCAAGGGACTTGTCTGGCAGAACTGTGAGGGAGAAGATATTTTTCTTTCTTGGGCTATTCCAGCAGAAGACCAACGCTCAGTCCTTTACTGACAGAACGACATCGCTTGCAGCGACTCTCATACCACGTGAGCATATCGGTTGGTCCCCGGATAAATGGAAACCGTGGCCTGGTCCGATGAGTCACGATTTCAGTTGGTAAGAGCTGATGGTAGGGTTCGAGTGTGGTTTAGACCCCACGAAGCCATGGAGCCAAACTGTCAGCAAGGCACTTATTTCTAGCTGGTGGTGGCTCCGTAAAATTAGTATGGGCTGTTTTTTTCATGGCATGGACTTTTATATCCTCTGGTGCGACTGGACCGAACATTGACTGGAAATGCTTATGTTCAGCTACTTGGAGATCACTTGCAGCCATTCATGGACAATGACCCAAACAACGATGGTATTTTAATAATGATACAATAATGTGCCATGTCACCGGGCCACAACTGTTCGCGATTGGTTTGAAACGAACATTCTGGGCAATTCCAACGAATGATCTGTCTTACACCTAGATCGCCCTCAGGAATCCCACCGAGCATTTATGGAACATCATCGAGAGGTCTGTTCGTGCCCAAAATCCTGCACCATCAACGCTTTCTTTCAATTATGGACGTCTATCATGAGACAGCATGGCTCAATATTCCTGACAGAAGACTTCCAACGACTTGTTGAGTCCATGCCACGTCGTAAAGTTGTGTGCATTTCTTCTAGTGAGTCTAAAAGATTTATGTTACGTCATATTGCAAGCGTCCTATGATATACACTCCTCAACATTTTATAACTTTTTTGTATGAAATGGATGACATAAAACGTGTTTGACTTTTAACAGCATTCCATAAACATATTGGCACTTGAATGAATCTTTTTTTATTTACACCAAAAAAGAAGATAACAGAGAAAACGAGTCATTTTGTTTAGCTTTTTTCAGAGTTTTTTTCGGAACGTTATTTGGACAGCAGAGGTTATGCTCGGAATTTTCCACTTTGGAGGCCGCCCTTGAGTCAGAGAAGTTGATTAGCGGCGGTAAGAAGGGAACGCAATATCGTTAGGGTTATGGCGGACTCGGAATGACTGTAACGGCCAACACGCTGAGAGAGAGAGATGGATTCCATTTCTTTTTCCTCTTTTCCTGTAGATGGTATTTTCATGTCACTTCTCTTGGAATGGACTGGAATGTCTCCTTTCTTTGTCAGAATCTAAATAATTTACCTCATAAGGCCTCCTTTATCCAAAAATGTTTCTTGCAACGATGTTATTTAATTTCTTGCTTTAATTTTATATAAAATAGTTGAGTTTTTTAGAAACGGTATTCGTGTATCTTTGAAAGACTGGATTTCAGACATAAAAAAATTAGATGTAAAAATCACGTGATCGAAAATCGTATAAGATCACGAGATCCAAAATTCATTTGAAATTATACATTGATTTCTTTAAAAATTATTACTTTAAGTTTAGATATTGTGTTATATCTTTGTTGTAGTCGTATATTTTTTTGATTATTTTAGCGTACATAAATTACATATGAATGTTTATGTTTCTATTAAATTAAAAAATAGGAAAAAACCAATTGATAGGACGGAATAATTTGAATTTAATTCATGTTAATTAATATATTTGAATTTAATTCATATTCATATTAATAAACAAGAATGGAAAATCTCTTTTCGGTAGAGAATTGAATCATAGTTATCATAGTATTTGAAAATAATAATTTGTATAAATGCTGTAACTCTTCATTTGACCGCACCCAGTGAAAGGAAAACATCTAATGTCTAGTAATCTGCCAGCAGGCAGACGGTCTTGGACCACCATGGGGCTGTGTTGCCACTCATGATGATTAATTTAGTGATTTTATAAAAAACTTTTATAACTTGTTAATAAATTAAAAAAGCAACCAAATAATACTTAAAATTATTTAAATATAAATATTGCGAAAAAGATCTATTTTATTTCTGAGAAGAAATCTCATGGCGAATTTTTTAACAGAAATATAGTTTTCGCGTATTTTCGTTTTTTTTAACAAGTATGAAATTCTAAAAAAATTAAGAGTTTGAACATAAAATTTAATATTACGTTTAACATTTGGTTAAAAAACAAACTATTATAATTTATATTTTGGTAAATTGTATTATGCTAGTATTTAATTACACGTTCACAATTTTTTTTCTTATTTGTTTGCATTTCATCATAATGATTTGTAATCAAATAAGATAAAATTTTCACTGCAATTTAAATAATTTGCATTATTTAAATATTTCCAATTAGCAAATATATGTAATTAATTAATAATTTATTTCATTTGAAAAACTTTAGAATGCATTTATCCTTTTCGTTTAAAATTCTAAAATAAAAATGTTTCTAATTAAATTATGTATATTCTAACTTTCTTTTAGAAACATTTTGGAACATTTTAATTCTATTAATTATTAAACCCTCAAAGAATTATTAAAAATGTTTTTAATTATGAGTAAGCTTATTTTCCGATGATTAAATTAAAGAAAGAAAAAAAAAACTAAAAGGCGAAATTCTATTTGAAGTCTTGCTGAAAATGCATTTAACAAAAAGAAAATATTTAATGAGCTATTGAATTCAGCGCTCTATTAAATAATTGCAATACTCAAAGGTAAAAGAATTATTGACTCGACGGAAATTGGGAACGACTTAATAATGGAGCCGGTCTTATTTATAAAGTAATCGGATTTATGCTTGATATTCAGTCAAAGATAAGAGTTCTTTGAATTAGAATTTCAAAGAACAAGTAACATTAATTTTTATTCTTGTTCGTGAAAGAATATTTTAATTAAGGGTATTCTTCACATTTTTTTAGACAATGTGTAATTTAGCCTGACTTTTCTCTTTGTTCAAAGTTCTTTGAAATTATACATCAAACGCAACAAATGCCTGCTTCTGAAAGTATTACCAGCCTTTTATTGTTAGATATTACAGTAATCATTTTTATGATTTTTGAAGGTTTCGATGGAGTTTTTATTAAATACGGAAGTAAAATTATTTGTCCATAAAAGTATTATTTCTTTCATGAATGCATAATGTAAAAACATAAAATAAACAATAGAATATATATTTAGTAATCAATTCAAAAACACAATAAGATAAGCATTGTAAATGAAAGATACGCAAAATTAATATTATCCTCTTGTATTTTAATTCTAATGAAATATATAGAAATATTAATTTTTATATAGATTTTTATATGAGCTGGTATGTTATGCTGTTTATATAAATGCTGCTGCTACTGCGAACTAATTAACTCCATCTATTTATTTCAATTAAACAGATAAATTTGAAATTAAAAAATTTGAAATTAAAATCTGATTTTTTTTCTGCAGTCATCTTTTTGTATCAGTATTTTCAGATAGAGAAGTGCGCAAATGTATCTTGCGTAATAACTCAATTCCCACTGAATAATTATGTTTACTGTAATCCAAACACTTATTTTTTTTAATGATTTTTTATGGATATTTATAATTTAATACTGAATCTCAACTAGCAAGGGTTGGTATGAAAGAGGCCATAGCGCATTGGACAGGGGAGAATGTTGTCATCAGGGCTGTGTCTGTAGCACCAACATTGCTATAATAGACCCTAATATTAATCATCCAACATTGCTTTGAATTTGCTTTTAACCTGCAAATGTGTTGCATATTGCATCCGGGGTGCAAAAGAATTTACTCATTTACGAACTCATTGCTGTTTGCACTTGTTGCATTCAAGTAAGTTGCCTCAGATTAAAGTAACCGACATTCCAGAGCATTATATATTCATTGATTGAATACCATCAAGGTACAAGTCTTTGGAAGAGATTGTCAGATTTTTTTGTCACTGCTGTTGTAAAACCTTCGTTGTTGGTCTTCATTTAAAAATAAAGAGAATTGGCGCTTTCTGACACTGAGTGTCATGAATTTGGCCACTAACCTCTCTTTTTATAAGTTTTACTATACACTATTTAATTCACTGGGGTCTACATTTAAGATCATAGGGCTGCCACTCATTGTCCCGCAGAAAAAGTTAGGCTTTGACCTAGCTGCTCATCTAAGAATGTCCACTGCTTTTAAATAATACTAAAAAAAATAATGATTTAAAAATTATCTACTTGATGCATACAGAAAACGCCTTCAGAAAATAAATCTCATTCAATACTGTCAGTATTTAAATCTTTATTATAACAATAAAATAAACATAATTGGAATAAAAAAAATCATTTTTATTTAAAATCAGCAAATAACTGTATTGTGGTATTGAAAAATGAAACGGTGTAAAATAAAAACCAAAATATTTTTCTTGAAAAATGCAATTTTGTAATGCAATCATATGCAATTTGCATTTAGAATATTTTAATCTATTTCCTAATTTTTTGTTTCAGTATTAATCATTTAAAATTTATATAAATGCAAAAATGCCCAACGCAAAAATGAAACTATATCAATCGCATAAATTATTATTACAATGTTAAAAGTCTTTTCTGTAAGCATGGGCTTATATATTATCAGATCATGATTATATCTAGTAAATATAATAACAGAGATTATATACAGTAATAATAGTTACTATGCATTGGCCAAAAAAAAAGGAATTCGAGATTGCCTGATTCTCAGGGGATAGGGCCTGGAGATTACTAATTTGAATTATAAAACAAAGATACTAATATAACAAGAAAATATTACACATAAATGTCTAATAAATATATCAAAATAGGATTTCAGTGTTAAACAAGATGTAAAACATACAAAAGTGTTTTGTGAAGATTAAAAACTTTATTCAAATAAAGAATATATTGTTTTCCATCAAATGAAAACTCGTATGACAAAGATATTCCATTTTAACTCTGTCATACCCTATACCAGCAATAATTCATTTAGTTATTTGATTAATAACTGTTCAATTCCCTCTAAGGACCTAAGTTGCGAGATACAAAGGTTCATTGTTTCCGTTTCAGGATAAATAATTTGGCCAGTTTCACTAAGCTTTGAGCGTCAAATCCCAGAAGACATGCAGACAACGCCCGGCCTCTGAAAGACACAAAAGACTGGGAGCCGGTTGAGGCAAGGAAAGAGAAAAATGGTGTCTAGGAAAAGGAACAAACAGGGATAACAACAACATCAACAACAAAAAAAAACAGTTTTCCGAAGAAAGGAGAAAATTGGTAGATGTTACGTCTTTGTTATAGAGGAATTAGATGAGATTTTCTACTTATTAAGCAACTTGGGGATTTTTTTTTTTTCCAGTAACAAATTAGAAAAATTGTCTTTTATTTAACAAAAATATATATAAACTGGCCAAAAATAATCTTATTTGAAATCCCCATGCAGCAGGGGTCTCCAAACGTTTTTAACCGTTAACTCCTTCAAATCTTCAGTCTTCAATTTGAGCCGCTCTATTATACCTATAAGTAACTATTATAGACCACCAGATAAAGGTGCAGACATTAATTTTTAAATTGTTTGTTTATTGGCAAAGTTTTTGTAGGAATGATATCGTATAAATTATTATATTTTTAAATTAAAAGAAATATTTTTTATTATTCTTGATCTAACATATGCGAGATAAAAAAATGTATATAAAATATAATTCACTCAACAAAATATAAATAAATAAATCTCCTTTATATAAATATGTAAAAGACATTTATAAGTATGCAATTTTCTATCTGTGCCAATGCATTTCCTGACAAACACTAAATGACTCATAACATTATAATATAGTCTTTGGTGACCATTGCTGTAAAGCAACTATTATATTCTCCCCTTAACCAAGTATAACGGGAAAAAATATAAAAAATAAATTAACTTCTCAATATTTAAAATCTCAAGCATTATTGGCTAATATCTCAATATCTCAAGCGCTATTGGCTACAATTATACTGCAAAAATAATTCTATAAATGCAATATTCGATTTACTACTATTGTAAATACGTTACTAAAGTTATAAATGGACACCTTCAGCAAATTTAGAACAATTAGAACAGCCCTTCCCTCTTTTCCTTCAAGCATAATCAGAAAAACTAAAATTAAATGCCAGCGAATCCATCATGACAATGTTATTTTTACAAATATATAATACATTTTCATCAACATTCTTCTATTAATTCCTTCTTTACAATTAGAAGATCTCTTTCAATCTATTACAAGAGTTAGAAGCAAAGATTAAATGGAAGTATTGGCCTGATATTTATGTTATGGAGGGACAGATACCCAGATTAAAGAAATAAATTACAGTAAAAAAATCTTGCAAGTTTTATTAAAAGAATATTCTGAAACTTTGTTTGGAAATATAAAATGCAATGCCATTTCTGAAATAAATATAAACAGAATATCCGATGTAAGAAAGCAAACTTTATTAAATATAACGTAAACAAAGCCTTTTTTTATTTCAGTAAAATATATATACCAACTCAAAAATTTTATTATATCTTTTAAAATAGAACATTATATATATTTTTTTGAAATATTACATTTATTTTAAATGTAAAAGATGTAATAACATATTTGTATATTTTATAACAAAGCGATAATGTTTCCAACATTTAATTTTTAAAAAATATAGCTAACACAATAAACCTGCAATGTAAAGAACAGAGGGAAATAAACATTTTTGATGTATCAAAATATGATTAACTGATTTCAGGAATATTGTAATGCATTTTATACAACTTCGAGCAAATACATTATGCAATTCAATTCAAATAATTGGTAATGAAAATTTCTTCAACCCTCAGATTTAAAAATAGAATCATTTTCAATAGGTCTATTAATCTATTCTAAAAGATAGAGCAGAGTTCATCCAATTTGCACTAGAGATAATAGCTATGATTATTGCAAAAGCTTATCTGCAAACGGATAATACATTTGTAATGAAATGTGAGTTAGCCAATGCAACTTTGAATGTTAATTTAAATGTTAGTTAGTTTATCATTTAAAAGATAGGACGAAGTATTTGGAACCGATCTAGATTTAGAAATGAGGAGCAACATTTCAGATGCAACATTTCAGTAATGTAGTTAAAACAGGAAAGGAAATTAGATATAAATCTCTTTTAGTCTGACAAAAATTGGATTAAAACCAGTCTTTTCAATTAATCACTAGTACCTTATTCAATTAGTTGAAAAATGAGAGCAGTATCTATTGTGCTACTCTTACAACTTAAATCATTTAAAATCAGATGCTGAATTGATTGCGTTTATAAAGGTTGCTCACAAATTTTCTTACCAATTTTAGAAACTTATTACAAGTTAAAAGAAAATTATTAAAAATGAGAAGCATATATTTACATTTGTCTCATTTAATTTTAATTAAACACATGAAATAATTAAATCTAATTAAATATGTTAAAGAGATCTCTGCATACAATCCTTTTACGGTGTCTTTTATGCAGTCTGTTACTCACAATAAATCTGTATAATCGAGTTACTGTTGCTCCAGCAAAATCCCTTGCAATGACCTCAGTTGCCTATTTCATTCAGCAATCGTCGTTGCTACATAACTTTCCTGGAAGTGTGTCTTTAAACAGTTTCCAGATTCTTGACAGAATGCTTATGGCTATTCTTAAGTCTTTACAGATGCCTTTCAGTGTCTGCCCTGCTTCCCTCCAAGCCATTTCTCACAATCAGTCAAATGCATTCTGGACGGCATCTTCCAGCGAAAATTTAATCCAACTACTCGCATATTTCTTGCAATTTGACTTCAAATCACCTAGATCTACTCATATTGACGCGTGCTGAAAGAACCAGCTCAAATATTTACCAATTTTTCTTTAGCAGAAGAATCCTAGTGAACTACGTGATAACGTTGGTATTGAGTTACCAACCAATCATCTTTCACTGCAGTTCACTTAATTGAAATTCACTTGATTGCACCTTTATGTGATTGTTCCTTTAATTTTTCTAGTCCGTATATATAGTAATGTAATAATAAAGTGTTGCTTTTGCATTCGTTCCCTAACCTCACTGAATATTTTCATGAAAATTTGGAGGTGGGGGTGATCAGAAATCACATAGATTGAAAAGTTTGCTTGATGCCAAGGCTAACTTATTTGCAATTCAGAGAAGAATATAATAAGTAATGTGTATTATGTAAAGAATCAGACAAAAAATCATTAAAAGTTTATCCAAAAATTACAGTTACTTTGGAACGTTATAAGTTTCTTTTACAGTTTTGTTTTTCCCAAGTTTCAACAGTTACTGTGGAAAAATGATCCAACTCATCGAGTTCAACTATTTACTTCTGTTTCCAATACTTTTTTTCCTATTTTCATTTTATTCCAGCATTAAGCACTCTTCCTTAGAAAACCACACATAATAAATTGCATTGAATAACAATTTCATATTTTATAAATAAGGAACTTATTATGAAATCTTTTTATGTCACATAAGCCATGAAAATATTATTTTGATAGTAAAATAAAGCTTTTAACTCTAAACTTAAAAGTTTTAACTTACTTTAAAATTAAAAAATATTTAAAATGATAGACATTTAGTTATTAAGGACGAAATACAATCGTTTAAACCAATAAGTTATATCGGAAAAAAAAATGAAAATAATTTTTTAGAATTATATTTCATAATATGTATATATATATTACGAAATATATGATGAAATGATTCCTTTAAATTTTTTTTTTTTTTTTAATTTTTGGAAATTCTTACATGTTATAACTAATTATTATTTGCGATGAATTTCAATTCAGAACAGCTGTAATTAACAGAAAGCAACGTTTGGAAGTGGCAAAAATAATAGTTCGTAATTTATGTTACATGGTTTCCAGAAATAATAACTCGACCAATAATGGTTAAATGTCAAAAGCTATTCTCGAAACAAATAGTAATGACAATAACAAGTATTTACTTTTGTATTTTCGATATTTTACCCAACTCAGTGAGTTCAACTATTTACTTCTCTTTCCAATATTTTTTTCTTCTTATTTTCATTTTATTTCAGCATGACGCACTCTTCTTTAGAAAAACCACACATAATAAATTGCATTGAATAGCATTTTCAAACACAGGAAATGTTTTTCTTCTTTTCAATCATAAATACAATATTTGTTTTGTACTCAAACAGCACGAGGACCGCGGGCTCGCAGAGGGGATTCTCCGATATTAAAATTTATTTCCTTATGTAGGTCTTTCCCGATCTTCTGTGAAAGAAATGGTTTTTCATTTATTTAAAATCCGTAAAATGTTTTGTTTCTTCGAAGAATGAAGGCATTCAAAATGTTTTATTGTCATAAGAAACATATTACTTGTTGTAAAGGCGTGTCGGTTTAATATTTAACAATTGCAAATCGTAATGTTCAGAATTTTAAATATAGGTACACACATTTTAAACAACTATTTGCACTCTAACTCATTAATAAAATGTTGATATTCATAAAATACAAATGCACTATTAAATGTAACAAATCATTATTGTTGCTTATTTTGAAATTTTAGTTAAGACAAATTGAAATAAACTTTAAAAAATCATCTGCTTTTAAAGTTCTTGAATAGTACAATTCTCGCCATTGACATAGATGAAATTTTCGAAATAATTAGTGTTTTTTTTTGTTTTTATGGTATTTTGTACTGGGTGATAAAGTCTGTGATAGACTCTAGGCCAGTGATTCTTAAAATGTGTGCTCTAGTATATTTCCTTCTACAATCTATGGTATTCCAGAGAAATATGTGCCTACTTATAAAAATATAGTAATTATTTTCTTGTCAGTCAAATATAGCAAACAACTAACTTTTCTGGTTGTTTTTTATCATCTTTCTTCACATAACAAGCATATAAACAGCAATAATGCGAAAACAAATTTCCGAGAAACTAGGAGCGGTCACTTTAATGTTTGGCTGAAACCATTGAAACCTTTAAAAACTCCCTTTTTTCCTTCCTTTAAGTACTAGTCTATGGAGTTGACATTTCTGTATTTAGTAGAAATTTCTAGAAATATAGAATATATTTAGTAGAAATGCAATAAAAAATGAGTAGAAGTTTAGAAGAAATTTAGTATTTAGTAGAAATTTATATTTGTCAAAAATTTGCATTTAATGAGGCTACAAATATTTATAGGTATTTAAATGCACCCCGACTTAAAAACAATTGAGAACCACTGCTCTGGCTTAAAAAAAATCATAAAAATTACTGATTATATTATGGTTTTCTAATAAAATAATCCCAATAAATTACATAAATAAACATTTCTAAAAAGAACTAGGAACTATGTAAAATTATATAGCTTATACAAATAAATTTGCGGCTAAACAATTAATTTAAATAATAATCCATATTTTAAAATACTATAAAAATTGAATGAAAATAAAAACGATTTCAGACTATATCAATCTATAGTTTATATGAGACATTTACAGAATTTAACGATTCAAAAATGTGATAAATGTATACAGATAATAAATTAAATTTTACTAATGTATATAATAAATTAAATGTATATAGACTGTATAGACGCAATACGTTATAGTTATAATTAAAATATGAAAAAGGCGTTACATGTCTATATATTTCTTCTTCGTTACATTTATGCAATTTGTACATATATATAAAATTTTTACTTGTTTTAATCATAATCTTGTTATAATAATCATAATAAGATCTTCAATCTGCTATCCTTAATAGCCCCAGATCAGCAGTAGGAAATATATCGGTTTCTATTCGAGACACTCACGATTCAATCGAAAGAACAAAGGCTCGGATAAGTATCTGTGGAATGGAAGCCGAATTCGATTGTTTTCGCCAGCAGAGCAGGTTGGAATGACTTCCCCAAGATTTCGATGCATTCGGATTGGCAATCAGTATGCAGGAATGGCGATTTAAGTACACCGTACTCGAAAAATTGATTTACAGAGATACAAAGGAGGCTAATCTTGAAATGTCTTTAAAGTCAATTGAGATAATATACAAAAAAAAATTCATTTAAAAAGAATATTGGGCATCGATTTATTGGGAAAATAGTTTCAAACCTGATGCATTATTCTTGTGATGTGTGTTCAAAATCAATTGTTAAATCCATTTTGCATCAATGGAAAATAAATAACAAAATATCAATAATATTTCGCATATAGATGAAAATACCTTGAAATCATAATTCCACAGTCAAATTTTTATTAACTCCAATGAGTCGGCTCTTTATAGATATTTGGATTAGTTAAATGTATACGAAATAATGTTGGCTTAATAATTTTCAAAATTTAATAAATACACAATACATTAAGAATATGATTGAGCATTTTTGAAGCTTTTCACAATCATTATCAAAGAGGATTTAGACCCCTTTCATAGTATTATTTTAATTGAATGTATCATACACCATCAGAATTACTTTGTAAATGATATATAAAATTAAAATTAAAAAGATAATTTAATTTATAAACATTTCTAATATATATTTTATGTTATAATGCTTTATTTTCATGAAAAGATCTCATTATTATAACAAATAATATTATAACCACGAATATATTATAATATTATTTGATAAGATAATGAGATCTTTTCATGCATTGATAGATATGCAGTTTTCACAATCAGTTAGGAAGAATATAATTTATGTATAAATTATTCCGTCATCCATATCATGATTTAAATTCTAAGGAATAGTACTAATGTAATTTTGTATTCAATAAAAATCATTACCATATTTCGTTAGTACACACGATTGCTAATTCCGAGAATTACTTTGATTATAATCATAATTCTTCAATAAACGCAAGTGATACTCAATTTTATGCATTAAAATAACAGTTGGGATAGAAGCTGCGATAAATTACTCTATGGACTAGTTTATAGCAGTTTTATATAGTTTATCGTAGTTATATATTTTGCATATATATTTATTTAATAATCTGCATTCATCTGACTCCTTAAGCATTTAATACATTAAATTTCAATTGCTTCTTTTTTTTTATTTGTTATGAATGTACTTGATGCAGTCCAGTAATCGTTCGAATTTCATATGAAGGGTCTATATGTAATATAAAACTGTTAGGTTCTTAAGATAAGGTGAAAATTCCAAAGAGAAGCGTTAAAGAGTGTATATATGAAAATTTAATCACATTATGCCCACTAAAAATTAATGAAAATGTATTTTAATACTTATAATCTTTTATTAGTGTATTACATAGTGCTTTTGGCTAGTAGATTGTAACATTGGCCTCTCTTTTTGGCTAGAATTATCTAAATAGGGTTATGAATGTGGAAGTCAGTTGGAGACAGAATTCTTGATCTGGTACGGTTGAACTGCTCTGAGTTTGGATGTGAATAAAGTGAAATAATTTTTATTTATTTAAAATAAAAAACGATCTTTCTGTTTTTAATGAATGAAAAAAAAACGTTAAATGCATTTAATAAGCAGCATAAACATTAATCGTCACACATTTTGATATTATTCATTATTACTCTATGATTAAGAAATAACGAGATTTAAAATTTAAATCGTAAGCAAGACGCATATTACTATCACATAAATGGATCTTTCAATTTCACAGCAATCCAATCGTAAAGAACAGATATTTCTTATTTACAGAGGTTTTTCTAATAATATAGTGTGTTTTAAAAATAGACCACAAATATATGGAAAAAATAAATATTTAGACTTTGCCTCTCATTTAAATGCACAGATTAATTATCAAGGTGTAAATGAAACGTTTTTCATTCTAATGTCTTGAATATTTAAATTTTGAACCAAAAATAATCCTTGCTGATTTTTAACGTTAACGTTAAATAGATTGAATAAAATATTGTGATTTACGCTGAAATTTAGTAATGAAACATTGGAACAGAGTTGTATGAGAGAAAAAAGGGGTTTTTTGGTTGTATAAAATTACCTTTCGATTCAATGCGCAGATAATTAAGTTTCGTCGGCAATCATTGAACAGTGCCTGAAAATAGCGGCAAGAAGTTGGATGTATAAAATAGGAATATTTTTAATTGGAGATTTTCTGGAAGTCTAGATCTCGAAACATCGATTAATCTTCTATTTTACGTCTTATGTTCGAATATAATTTCATTTGATTAATTTTACTGTGTTTAGGATGCTCTTCACACGGGTTAGAACACAACATAGATATATGTTTTCATTTGAAGGAGGATCAACTTGGTGTTTAAGTAAGATCATCGGATTGTCCAGGAAGCAGCAGTCTACCTAGAAAACGACAGAAATAACAGATCTCACAACAACTTCTATCCATTATCATGGAACGTATTCGTTCTAACGTATAATAGGAGACAGTAACAACAGGGCCGTTTATAGAATATTCAGAGAACGAGAGATCAGATGTTACGAACACAATTTTATCAAATTTACTTTCACTTGCAAGCACATTTGCGGGAGGTACCTGGTCGTGGACTTTCTCAAGGACTGGAATAGAAAAGGTTCCAGTGATGACTGCCACTTCTAATTGAGCCTTGAGTACATGATTGGATATGTCGAAGAAGTTTTGAATACTAAATAGATTGTATTGTACCTCATAGTTCAACAACTGGGAGTTTTACCATATTTTTATTGCATTATTTTATTACCTATCCTATCTTACCTTGCTACACCACATTACCTAATTTGTCTTATATTTTTTACTTTAACATTATAACCCACACTATAATCTTATTTTTCAGGGTTAATGCGAGCTCACATTTCAGCACGATAATAAAAATTTTTTCAACTTTAAAATATCGTGTGGTTATTGCAACGATAATTCCCAGCTGATTGAATCTCTATTGATTCTTGTCAGAAACTTCTCAAGACAGTTGAATGGCCAAATCTCTTCCCAAACGCTTGTATACTTGGGGTGTGATAAACGGAGAATACATCTAAGATCTCACCTATATGACTCGACACTTGAAGACAGTTTGGCAAGAATTCCGCGTCCTGATATCCGTTAACTCTACAAACCAATAGAGAATCAGCTAAAAACTTGATTAACGAGCAATGGTGTGCCAAGTAAAGGCTAGCTCGCATAGTGACTAAATGTGTATTGATTAATTCGATATATGTTACTGTACTTTCCGAATAAAACATTCAAATCTACCCAAATCTTAATCGTTTCTCTCGCTCTGTATATATATATATACACATTATAAAAACCTATTGATTTTTGTTCCATTCGAATTACTTTCAGTGGCGTTGTTTTTCGGTCTAAGTTGCATTACATTTAAATATAAGAATAAATATCGCATAAGGCATATTTTTAAATCTTGTAAGACACAAATATAGTAAGGAAAGTATTGATAGAATTTCAGTTATATTTTTGTATCCTGCTTCAAGATTTGAAGATCTCGAAATCGTACCAGTTCTTCCAGTTTATGGCGAAGATCCAGACATTACTTCTACTTTTCTAGTTTTATATTTCTCTAAACTCCGAGCTTGGAAAATCCGAGGATTTTGAAATAAATCTCCTCTAAGCTCCTGATTTGAAAAGAATCGAAAGAACCTCTTCCTGATTCTTAAACTTGTCAGGTGGGCTCGTCCGTAGATGTATCATCATTGGAGGTAATAGTTTTTCTGATTCCATAAGAGGAGGATCATTTATCTGGATGGTGAGCAATAAACTGAATCTTCCGAAAAAGCGTTTTTTTAAATTGATTTTATATAGTTCATTCCCAATTTTTTTCTATTACAAATAGCAATGGATCATATTTTATTTCGGTTATGATTTTTCTACAACATTTAGAAAATAGGTCATTTGATTTCAAATCTGAATAAGACTTTGTAGAAATCATCTATTCGTGATGAGTTCGAAATATTGGAAAACGAAATTAAATAAATGCAAATAAGGAACGAATCAAATGTAACAGTTATGTAATATCGTTACAAATACATGAAATTCCTACAGTGCTATGCAGCTTTAAAAATGAACCTATGCTTAAAAATTTCTAAAGTAAACAGACTTCTCTTACAAATGCGCATAAATTTTCATTCCATTTTATTTTTCGTATCCATACATTTAGATTGAACATTTAAAAAAAAAAGATTTTTATTTTTCTTACTATTATAACGAAATTATACTTGCTGTATAAAATAGTATATGTTAACAGTATGAAGTATTTGAAGAAGTGACCAGTTCCTGGCGTTTCACAGGACAAATGAACTTATACAGCAGTAATTTAGAATGAGTTTTTATTTTAGAATGAGAATGAATTTTGTTTTTTAACATATGAGATGGTAGCTTGGCAATTTTGGTAACAGCTTTTACGGCTGTTCTTTTGTCGGCCTATCAGTGCTGTTGCCGCAAATGGATGAAGGAGCTACTATTCTACAACGATTTTCCAAGAGAAATGATTAATTTTTTATTTTAGTTTTCAATAAATGTAAATTTAATTTTTATAAATATTTAGCATTGATATTCTTTTTTAATAAATTTTCTTGTGATAAATTGATTGGGATTCTTCCTAATTTCCCCCAAAATGATTAAAAAATATACTATTCGTTTATATAAACTTTTTGCAATGTTTTTTTTTTATCTTTCATATAAAATGAACACAGTTGTAAACGAAATAACATTTCTCGTATTTTTATCTTGAATAAGTACATAATTAAATAAATGTTTCATTTCATGAGAAGAATTTTAAGGAATGCTCAGAATAGTTACGTAACACATACGTTTTCTGAACAACTGCGAGAAGGGAAAGAAGCCAAACGGCGATACATCGCCAACTCTAGAAGGGACTGGATATGTTTGTCCTAACTTTATGTTCCTTTAGAATAGGGGAATGCGCTCTGTTTTATTATTACTCTATGTTAAATATTTTTTTGTAATGCATCTGGCAAACACTTAGACAGCTTGGTCATGGATGCCTTAAGGCAAGCGCTTCACAGACGTTACTCACTTTGCATTAGCCAGGGGGAGCGTGTAACTTGAAGATAAGCCATGGAGGCGGAGTAACAATGCCCCCGCAACGCTCTACTATCCTATTAGACCGGGACCTACGGTTTAAAATGGATTCCGAAATACTACAAACGTCCATGGCACCACCGGGACTCGAACCCGAAACCTGTGGCACCGAGCGCCAGAGCTCTAGCCAGTCGGCCATTCAAGCCCTCTGTGTTAAAAATTATTGATAATATTTTTGTGCAGCCTGTGCCGAGTTACAGTGAGTACATGTGTCTACACAAATGTATGCATTCTTGATTAAGACTGCGTTGTACCATGGTTTGGCATGGTGAAGCTTTTGACGCAACTTGCAATGTGTTTATTTGATCGTTTTGCTTTCTTTAACTACGTTGCGCGTTCTTTCTCATCTATTGACGTGTGCTCACACTGTACGAATCCATAAGCGAGGCAGTGGCACAGTCAGCGACAGAATGAAACTTATCCTTCTTTATACATCTTTCATGTGCCAGCTATGATGCTCGCGAGATCCTACTGTCCGAATTTTAATATATGAAATTGAAATATTTGTAATTCTAAAAATGCTTATATTCAGGTAAATCTCTTTCAATACGTCGGTTTTCTTTTAATGGTATTTTCGTAATCAATATGGAAATATTGAAATTATTTTTATTAAGCTCTTCTTAACGAAACTGAAGCATTGTACACTTTTTTTTTTTATGAGTCAGTTTGAATATAATGTGTTGTTGGTTATTACATTCGAATATAATTTATAAGTAAATAGGTATTATCGCCTTATGCCTCAACAAAATATAACAATTACTAAAAAGTCACGTTCAACAAAATTTTGGCAAATTTGAAATTCAATTTTATTTTTTTATTTAATTTAATTCTAAATATTATATCACTATAAATACATATATATATATATAGATATAGATATATAATGTTGATTTTAAATTTTAATGCAGATTATTTTCTAAATATAATTACCCAATAAATAAACTTTTTTGTCAAATAAAAATATTATTTTTATTTTTATTTATTTATATACTTTGCTCAAAAATATTTGGAGTTGCTGATTATATTAGTATCGAAAAAATTCATTCTCTCAGCCGAATGTTTTAGTAAATTTCTGAATTTCAAAGAGATTCGTTTATTGACTTAAAATTGAATTTTGTTGTTTTCTCCTTTAATCTAATTTAATTTCTTTCTGGGGTATTAGATAAGATTTATTTCAAACAAATTCTTATTGATGAGTCTGTCGGAGGTCATCGTCGTCAGAAATTTGCATATTTAAGCTCCCATAATGAAATCTCGAGCAAATGAAATCCCAATTCAGCGGAGAAGAAATAAACTTAAGTTGTGTATTTTTATGTAAAAGCTTAAATTAATAAAGGACAACGTGGAGCAGAACTATTAAATAAATTCGAAAAGTTTTATTTCTGCGACTGGAAAATAAGTTTTATTGAAAACCAATATCTTTTCTATTCTTAAATGAAATTTAAAGCAAAGGTTTATATAAAAATTCTATTTATTCACTATTGTAAAAAAGTAACCATTTTTTATAATAAAATGAAATGGCATGCAAATAAATAAAATATTATAATAAACTTTGAAAGAACTGCCATTGAATAACGGAATTATTTAAGGCAAAATTTGCGTTGCGCTGAATTAATATATTCATCTATTCATTTTTACGAATTTCTATTCGTTTATATATATTTTTTTCTAAAGTATTTTTGTCTTGTTTAATAATTGCATTCATACGACAGTCGTCGTCGAACTGAATCAGGAATAAAACATATACAAAACAAGGAAATATTGCAAAATATATTAAATGAATACATCTTAATATTTTTTCCTATGAAATACTCACAGGCACATTTCTAACGCATTTACACAATTGGCCTAAGAAATCTTTATAAAATATTTTAAATTAAAAACTGAACATTTGTTGGTTATTATTATTTATTCATCTCTTAACTTATAGCACTTTAATTTAGAGCAAATATCCTTAGGAGCAGCATTTGGGAAGGTGGAGGAGGGGGTTCCTATGCTTCACCAACATATTCAGAAACTGTAGAGGAACTTTAAAGCCTAGAGAATGAACGTACCCATACTTGGCGTTAATATAGAAACTCATAGACGACTCTTACATGGATTAAAATCAAATTAATTATTCTCATTAATTCCACGGATTGTTCTATAGGCTGCTTTAGATTTGGCCTTTAAATATTATTCGACGGAAATACATAAAAAAAATGTATAATTACACATTCATTTAAAATATATTTCACATTTTTCTCTAAAATCATATTTGATTATAATAAAATTTAAAAGAGAATACATAAATGATTTTAGGTGCAGAAATTTATGCATCAGGCAAATTAAACTTTATTGTTATATATGATCATTATCAATAGTAAAAATGCCACTGAAAATATATTTTCTGTAAAAGGATCATACAATGAAAATATAAAATGAAGAGAATTTCATTAAAATTTTAGAAACCAATAAAAAAAAATTCACAGACACATTTTTCACATTTTTTTTTTTTAAAAATGCATTGTAGAATTAAATTTGCTTATAACATAAATTTCGTGTGCAAATTGCGAACCATTCAAAACTTGATTTCGTTTAACTGCATAATGCATAAATTTTCCCATACACTTTCTGTACCCGTAAATAATTCCGAGCTTTATAACAATGATGTTATTTAAAAAGCGTTTTCCCATTATTTGGAAAACAAATTAAAATTCTTCTTTTGAAAAACTAAATTTACACTTAATTTAATTAAATGTTAACTCGTGTATGCATTGTTAACTATTCATTTACACTGAAACACGGTATTTAATATTAAATTATTTATAATGGTTATTGAATATTTGAATTGAGAATTATTTTATATAATAAAATGTTTGCACACTCAATGTGATATTTACTTTCAGTAAACATGTTTACATTTGAATTATGCTACCTAATTTTTATATTTCTATATTTTTTAATGTAAATAGAACTTGCACAAATATTTGTACTTTATTTTTACTAAAATGATTTGAATTACTCATTCTGTATATTAATATAATTTCGGAAGTATTTTAAAGCATTTTTGAAAAATTGTTTACGATGTATTAGATATTATGTGAAGAAAATTTGTCTGCCAAATAGAATTTAATTACAGTCATAGTTTGGATAGAAATTTATATTTATTATTGAGAAAACCGTATAATTAACTAATTGATCAAAAACATTTTAATAAATATTTTCTGATCTACCTTTTTTTTTTTTTCCTTTTCTACTATTTATCTTCTGACAAGACTAGACAAATAAAGCAAAATTTAAATGGATATATATAGAGATGGAGAAATAATTGTGAAAAACATGTTATTTACGAAAACAAAATGAAATGATGTCTAGATAAAGTAACATATTCGTTTGTCTTGAACACTATAGAATTTTTTAATTAGGTATTTTATGAGAAATTTCAATTGTTTAGTATTTACATCATTTAATATTTATCTATTGCATTTTTATTCAGATAAAGGAGGGAATTACTATATAAATTATATACATGTATTTGTTACTGACCCTTTTATAATGAAATACTTTAAAAGCACATGAAAGATAAATTGTTAAAATCTGACTTATCTCTTAAAAAAGATATACGAAGGTATATTTTTAACACATCAAAAAGGTAAACCATTGTATTAGGTTTAACGGTTTTTGTAAAAAGACGCTGTTTACGCTGTTTTAGAATGAATCACTTCTCATGCATTGAATAGAATGGGGTTCAAAATCTTCTGTTATTATTTTTATAACCATCATCATCATCATCATCGGTGCATCAGCCTCATGATGAGCTAAGGCCGTCTGTTTACTGGCAGATTTCTAGACAGGAGACGTTTTTTTTTCCTAAAGGGATAAGATTGTCAGCTCTACAAGCAAAGCTCAACAGGCATATTAGATAGGGACTTGCAGTTTAAAGTGGATTCCAAACCACTACAAACATCCATGTCACCGCCGGGACTCGAAACCGAAAACTGTGGCACTGAATCACTCAGTCACCAGGCCCCATTTTTAAAATCAGCTGCTAAAAACGTTTATAATATTTATTTAATACGAAATCAACAACAAAAAACTTCTTACTTTCTAGAAAGAAGTAAGCCTAAAATTAGCATAGGAAGATCTCTGAAAGATGGAACCTTTTATAGAATACCCGCATTGGATTCCACTTCGATGCGCATAACCTCTCAGATGCGTATAAATACATGACATGAAATACACTTAATTGGGTTCTTTTAAAATAAGGAAAAAAATCCCTTATTTATCCGTTATATATTCACAACAATTCAGAAATCACGAAGCAATAAATAGAAAACAACTAATATACCAAAATAATAATAATAATATACACACATGGGGTTTTTAGGCTTTATTTGAAATTTACATAGGGTACATAAAATTTAAAACACAAATTTTGTTTTTTTTCATTTTTAACAAATGTTCTAGTTTTAGACAATGTGTTGCCCTCCATTTTAATACAGGGCATCTGTTATAAAATTCCTCATGGAAACATGTAATGAACTCAAATCTGAAGGCTTTCAATTATATGTCTATTGTTTTTCATATGCTTGTCAATGCATGACTTTCGGCTTGGACATACTACGGACACACAAGCGATATCACTTCGGAATTTATTTAGGAGATACATTGTAACATAGTAAAGATAATGTGTTGCTATTTCTTCTAGTGAGTCTAAAAGATTTGTGTTACACAATTTTGCAATGTGTCCTGTGATATACACGCCACATATTCTTATAACTTTTCTAATTGAAATGGAGGACACGTAATGTGTTTGACTTTTACCAGCATTCCATTAAATTTAAAAGGCACGCACTATGCGGATCAATCGTTTTTTTTTTTATTTCTTACGCTAAAAAAAGAAGAGAGAGCAGAGTCATTTTATTATCTTCTCCCTCAGAGTTCTAGAAAACGATATATAAATGAGCAGCAGAGGTTGTAGCTCGGAATTCTTCCACTTTGGAGGCCGTCCTTGAGTCAGAGAAGTTGATTAGCGGGCGGTAAGAAGGGAACGCAATATCATTAGGGTTATGGCGGACTCGGAATTACTGTAACGGCCAACTCGCTGAGAGAGAGATGGATTCCATTCCTTTTTCCCTCTTTTCCTGTAGATGGTATTTTCATGTCACTTCTCTTAGGACGGACTGGAATGTTTCATTTCTTTGTCAGAATTGAAATAATTCACCTCATAAGGCATCCTTTATCCAAAAGTGTTTCTTGCAACGAAGTTATTTAATTTCTTGCTTTAATTTTTTATAAAATAATTGCAGTTTTTTTTTTTTGAAAAGGGTATTTGTGTATCTTTGAAAGAATGGGTTTCAGACATAAAAAAATGAGAAGTAAAATTACGTGATCGAAAATCGTATAAGATTACGTGATCCAACATTCATTTGAAGGAACACATTGGTTTCTTTACACATTATTATTTTAATTTTACATACTATGTTATATCTTTGCTGTAGTCGTGTATTTTTGATTATCTTAGCGCACATAAATTACATATGAATGTTCAAGTTTTTATTAAATTAAAAATAGGAAAAGATCTATTGATAGGACGAAAGGATTTGAATTTAATTCGTATTTATATTAATAAATAAGAAGGAACAATTCGGTATTCGGTATAATAGGTAATTATAATTAATTAGTTAGTGTTTGAAAATAGTAATATATAAATATTTTAACTCTTCATTTGATACATAATTATTTAATTATTAAAATTTTATGAATAAGCATCATTGATTTATAGAACAAATCTGAAAATTAATACAAAAAAATTATCACTACTCTAAAAAATACAATTTATTACGAACCACTCTCAGACATCCAGACTACCACCAGGATTCGAACCTGCGGCAAATGGTAAAAGGCCACAATACTAGCCAATTGGCGATCAGGCCACTCTCCTTTTAGGAACGATGTCGCTTCCTTACTGAATCCCTCACAAAAAGGCAAATTTAAATACATTTAATTCTTATTAGCTTTAAATTCTACAACCACATTCATACTCATTTTCAATACACGCCTTTCATTTTTAAATTCAAGATTTTCTGACCAGTTTAAACAGTCATTAGTTTCATAATGTTAAAAAGGAATTTTAAATCAGCGTTGCTGGTATTATGCAATGGATATTTATACATAAAATCAGCATCCCAACAACAAAAATAATAATAAAAAAAAAAAAACTCTTTCGTTTCTTTTAATTTATTAGTGAGTGCTTAAAATGATTTTATTCGAATTTTCTAACAGTTTGAAGTGGGAATAAAATGAAGATATACTTTAAATTCTCGATATAAATTCTGTGAAAAATAGGAATAAAATATTATTTCAGCCATAATAATTAGTAACATAAATAATACGAAATGCATTAGACAGATGATTTAAATCACTTTTCAATTTCATCAAATATATTTTTCTATTATTATTTCTTCAAAAAGAATGATATTTTTACTCCTTAACACCTTAAAACATATTCACAAGAATGAACATCACTTAATTTTGAAAATATTGGTATTTCAGTGGGTTCTCTCAAAACATTTTTTAATTGATGAAGTGATGTTATATAAATAAAAAGTTATTTTCACTCTATTTAGTTTACCCACTTACATGAAGTACTGTGATAAAATGTCCACGAAAAACATTTCGAAAAGTAGAAAATTAATGTAAAATACCAAATCAAATATTTATTAACAAAAATTTGTAATTCAAATAAGCTTTTGTCTTTAAACTCTTTAAGTGTCAAATTATTTGGGCTAAAAATAAACTGACGTTTATAATCTCTTAAAATAAAATGAAAAGCAGAAGCCCTCTAGACATGTATTTGATCGTTATTTTATTATAAGGTAAAAGTAGTAAAACAAATATTTGCAAAATAAAAAATTTCTTTAAAAATTAGTTTAATTGATTTTTAAAATATTATTTTATTTAGTAATCCTTTGCTTGCACATATTACTGTCATGAATTCGAAAATCCTGCACTTGTTTAATGTCAACTTCAAACGTATATAAAATTGCAAACGTACGATATTGATAATTTTTTTTCAAAATTGTTGAATTTTTCCTCATTACGTATGTCACTTCAAAGTCGAATAGCATTTCATTGTGATGTTCGTTTATTGAAGTTTCTTTAAAGTTTAAGTTTCTTTTTTTTTCAGAAACCTGGATAAAATACTCTCAGACTTATTAATGTTCGTGACTTCATTTTTAATTTGCATTTTTAAAACTAGCATAAGCACGTGTGTGTGTGTGTGTCAACGAGGAGAAAATATGCTTTCTTCTGATTAATATAACTGTAAATCATATATTGTGGAGTTTAATAAAAGCCTGTATGATAAAATAAAAAAAATTATGATGAAGTATAATTTTTTTCAGTAGTAGAAATCAAGGCAATATAAATAAAAATAAAAATAAAAAAAAAAAGAAGGGTTAAAATTTTCATTTTTTTTTTTAAATTTCTGACATTACAGACTTTATAAGAAATTACTCACTTGTTTATAAACATTTAATTGCTTGATGACATGGAGTTTATTTAAATTAAGTATATCCAATGTAATACATTTAATGTAAAAAAATGTACTCTGTAACATCAAGCGACTGATTTATAAGCTTAATGGTTAAATTCAGTTTAAATTCCCTCGAATGTAACTTTGGATGATACATTGGTTTTTTTTTTTAGTTCAGCGACATCAAAAATGTTAATGCCATGGGAATAGATTAGTTTCTCGTCTAGATCAACAAAGTTTTAAAAAGTCTGCCTCCTGGGACAGAGTTGTCGTCTTTAAAGTTTTTTTCTCAGTTTCTCTTTTATTTCGAAAACTCTTAAATCTCAACTCTTGACCCTGGGTGGCTTGTCTTTCGCGTTCTAACGAACAAATAAATAAAAAAGGGGGGTAGGAAAAGAAGAGAAAAAAGTCGTTCCCTGAGGTGCACAGCGTTTTACGGGACAGTTCATTCCAGAGGAATTAAGTAATGAAATCAATTTAATCTTTTGGAGAGAATAGTCTCAGGTGACAATTTTTTTTCCCAACTTGTAATTGTTATTATTGGCTACAGATACGTTATTGTTCAGAAACAATGGACAACTGGAGCTCAAGTAAGGGATTGGATTTTTTTTTTCATGTAGAAAGGTTTTTTCCATGTTATTATTTTTTAATATGATATTTTAAATGAATGAAAGACAAGAGATAGTATATACTGAAGTTCATAAACGATATGAAAATAAAAATACATTTCAAATTCTTGTCGGTATTTAATAATTTTTTTTTCAATGTAATGTTTAACATGATTAATTTATATAATGAAGGTTTTTTGAGAGAAATAAAAATATTTATATAATACAATCATACATAATCAACAAAATTAATAAACATTTTCAACTAGCTATAATAACAAAAGCAATGATATTTTTTTTTCAAAAAGATTGTGTAGCGTGCAGGTTGGGCAATCAAATTGTAGCTGGCCGTGGTTGGGTTGAAATACTTGGAGAAATTACAGCTTTATTTGCATACACACATACAATTCGAAACATACAATACTTAACACATTTAAAGACAGTCAATTATATATTTGTGGAAGGACTCCATTTGTAAGCCACAAATCCGAAACTCAGTGAAACATAATTCCTCTCTTGGTGAGAGTCTGTAGATCAACTAATATGAAGGTTTGCACTAAATATATTTCCTCTCGGAATGAGAAACTATAAACTAAACGTTTCTCAGCGGGAGTGCATGTACGCTACACTTCCTGTCGTGTGAAAATCTCGAAGCTTACTGACCATTTCTCCTAAACGCCACAGGGCTCTCTTACCAATGTGTATTAGGAAGCATGATTACAACTGTTATTTAAATGTTTTGATAAAAAAATTCTAAAGTAAGGAAAATATTACATCTTATTTTCTGCAAAAAAAAAAAATTGTAAACTCTTTTTATAATGAGGCTACAACACACACATAAATAAATGCATTCTAATACAATAAATTTTCAAATACCTACCTATACGAGCAATTATACACTGGTGGGAAATGAAATCCCAGTACCAAGAAGAAATAGGTTTAGACGTAGTAAACTTAAGTAAAGCATATGTCTAGGACGTGATTTGAGGTCACAGGTTAAATTACGCGCAAGAAGAGTCATTCCAAATGTGAAATGGTGGTAGATTAATAACCACTGTAGTTTTCGCGGTTTTGAATGCATGTAAACGCGCATTCATTGTGTCGAACAGCATTACTATATTGCAGCACTGCATTATGTAACATTGTGTCGTATGTCCTTTTGGGGGGTGGAGTTACATGCCTGTTGCCCTTGGTCAGTCAAATCAGCAACGTTTTTGTGTTATTGTTGTTGTTGCTGTTACTTATCCCACTTGGTAGATACCTAATCTAGACCAAGCCCACGAACCCGTCTGGACTCATGGTTGTTGGGAAAGGAAGCAGCTTCTGTTGTGAAGGAGCACCCGTAGGTAGAAGTCTGACTTTGGCTCCGTGATGCTCTTACAGTCATATGAGACCGGGACCTACGACTTAAAGTGGATTCCGAATCACTACAAACATCCATGGCACCGCCGGGACTCGAACCCGAAACCTGTGATACCGAGCGCCCGAGCGCTAGCCACTGACCCTTCAGGCCCTCGTGTTGCTGTAATAGGACTATGAGAAGATGGATTTTCTTTTCGCAATATTGCAGAAAAGATTGGCGCAGATGTATCTACTGTGCCTAACTGTTGGCAGCAGTAGTCATGTTAAGGTACTGTCTCAAGACGACCGGGGTCAGACCGCGTACGGAAACCGATAGGCCGCATTTATCACATCCTATTGCATCTCCAGCAGAAATTCAGCGTTGGAACCAGAATAACACGAAGATAATAAATCGATTGCTTGATCGATCGGAACAATTCTGTGATAGACGCCTTGTAAATCCGTGTCGCTAACAATAAATCAACGTAATGTGCGACGTCATTAGTTTCACGCCATAGACCATTGGAGGAATGAACGGAGGTATACATTTTCAGATGAGAGACTATGCTGATGCTGGCACCCTCAGAAATACATATATTTCTCTTATTAGACCCATCCTGGAATATGGAATTTATGTTTACTGTTGCGCATCTAACACAAATTTACAGAAACTTGAGCAAGTCCAACTTAGCGCAGCACGAATTATCCCTGGACTTTTTAATACCTGCCCTAATGACATAGTGCTGTACGAGGCTGATTTGCAACCACTTAGCCTCAGAAGAAGGGCTTCTTTTGAGGAAATATTATGGCAAGCTATATAGTCTTGGAGACAGAAATAGAACCTCAGCTTATTTAAGAGAGTGCCGCAATATTCAGAGGCTTAAGAGAAACAGCCCATTCATCATGGTGGCTTCTGCTCATCTGTTGAAAAGTAACGTGGAACAGCATATTTTAGTTCAATGCGTAGATCCTTCTGACGGTCTTCCTAATGTACATTTCCATACTGACCTTTCTGTCCAGGTGAACAAGCAGGATGACCTTTCTGTTTATCTAAAGCAACTAGCCCTTGAAATAATAAACGGCATTCCAGTTGATGCTATTAAAATGTACACTGACGGCAGTAAAAACGAGAATGATATATAATTTCAAATAGTAATTACATGAAGATTCAGAGAAGGAATCCTGATGGCTTCTCTGTATTCCGTAGCGAGCTCATTGCCATAAACGAAGGCCTTGACTACATTGCGACTGGTACTGCAGGAAATTAAATCTGGATTCTAACTGATAGCAGGAGTTCTATTCAGCACTTGGCTAATTGGTCCAGTGTTAGAGACAGGGTAGGTGTATCTATTCTCAAAAAGCTAAAACATCTTTCAGTGAATCATCAGATACACATACAGTGGATCCCCTCCCATGTCGACCTTGAGGGGAATGAAATGGCAGATGCATTGGCCAAAGCGGGTGCTAATGAGGTATTGGTTCCACTTGAGCCCCTTACCTACACAGAGATTTACTCACAAGCTAAGTTAAATGGAAAACAATTTGGTCTACTCCCCCAGTGCACCAGTGGTATTGGGGCCATCGACCTGGCTGTACTTTGACACTTAATTGTGACAGGCAGGGGACAAAACTGCAATCACCCGTTTGCTCAGTGGACACCTCAAAACTATGACTTTCTCAGATGGTTTGAAAGCTTTCGACACTTGCACCAAGTGCTCCTCAGAGCAGGCTTCACCATCGATCATTTTGGAGTGCCTGGGGCTCAGATGCCAGGATCTCTTTGACAGTCCGTTGATGGTATTGGACTTTCTCTTCGGGTATTTGGATTCATGGACCTAGTCTAGCCCCGCTGGTCTTTGGGGATAAGTGAAGAAGTAGAAGACGATGAGAGACATTTATGTCTTGGTGGCAGCGATGTGTTGGTGCAAATATGTGAGCTCTTGGAGTCAGTGTTTGCATCGTGGACACACTGGAGCTTCATCAGAGTTATAGTATGGTATGGGGAACAATTTCTTATGACAGTAGGGATAAATCTTATCGTTAGCCCATGCAACTTGTCAACAACAGCAACTTTATACATTAAAATGAATGACATGGTGATTGAACATAGTGATCAGTGATTGTTGTGCTGCCCTCTTTGATTCTTATTCCAAGAGACATTTTTCAACAAAATATGGTTCGTCAACATAAAGTGGCTGTCGGCTCGTAAAGTGGCCTCCCACCCAGCACAGATCTTTGTTCATTTGATTGATAAATTGCAATAGGCATGAAACTCCGTCTCACATAACGACATGCGATACCTGTTCCACACAATGCATGCGTGTTTTCATGATTGTAGTCAAAACAGTGGAAACTACAGTTGTTATTAACTTACTACCATTTCACATTTGAAATGACTCTTCCCGTGCATGCTTTAATCTGTAACCAGAAACTTTAATCAAATAAATAAGCTTATAATAACATGCTTATAATAATATAAATAAACATGCGTCGCTTAAATTTCATTCCCATAGACTAATTTCTTCTTGAATTGATATTTCTCTATTTCTAACTATAGTTAAAGGTTTGATAATTCTTTTGTTTAATTTGTATAATTTTTATCATAAATATTTATTCATAGGTTTTTTTTTTCAGAATTTTGAAGTAAAGAAATAAGGAAAAAGTTTTATTAAAGATAATCATATGCCGTAGGTGTAAAATTTGCACAATGGTAAAATATAATCATTTAAATACTCTTAAAAATAAAGAATAACAGGTTATAATATATCTGTCAAACACGATATATAATATACTGTAATGCATTCACTTTCTTTACTAATGAAAGGCTATTACCTAAATTAGTATTATTGTTGAGCACACAAAAAGAAGAACCATTAAAAATATCATATGTTAATTTTTAATAACTGATGTTACGTTAAACTAATTAATTAATAACGTTAGTTAATTAATTTTAACCAAATTTTTAATAACTGTGACTAAAACTGATGTTGCGTTACATAAGTTATACGATATTAAAGTAAACCTTCTAATTATATAGACAGAATTTCAAATGAGTAATTTTTTTTTTCAAAATGTAATGATAAGAGAAAAAAATATAAAATGGAAATTTTTGTTAGTGGAGTAATGTTTCTTATTCATTTAAAGTAAGTGGCAAAGGGTATAATGAGACATTAAATTTCTTATAGTGTCTAGACATAATAAGCATTCTGAACTCAAAAATTGCATGGGAATTAAACTTTCAATGAAGAAACAAAATTATTAGTTTCATAAGAATAATTTATATTTATATGTGGATAATACGTATATATATGATGTGATATGTATATGGCATAATATGTTTATATGTGGAGATATGTGCATTTTATAATAATAATTGCGAAAAATTTAATAGAAATGTATTCAAAACAAAATAGCTTTTAGCAATAGAGCAGAGATTCTCAAATTTTTGAAGTAAGGACGCTCTTTAAATCCTGCAAATAATTGTAGGCGCTCTCTATACAAATTTCTGAGGAATATGTTATAATACTTGAGTCAAATACTGCAGGAGGAAAAATGCTATAAAATAAATAAATGAAATGCAGGCCACATTTTTTTTTGCATTTGTGAGACACATGAATGTGTGCCTTAGCGATTTCCTCAATGTTTATGCATATATTCAAAAATTCAAACTATGATTTCCTCATCAAAACATTGATTGGTTTGTTTTGTAGTTCTAGAGTCATTTTTGCTCATTTTGAACTAAACAAACCAGGACCTACAGTTTAAAGTAGATTCCGAACTACTCACAAACATCCATGTTATCGCCCGGATACGAACCTGAAGTCTGTTGAACCAAAGGCCAGAGCGCTAGCCGCGCTCTGACCGCCATCAAAATAATGCAGATTACTTTTCTTTTTACACATCATTGTGGTGAGGGTAAAAATTCTAATTCACATCCATATGACGTTGAAATTTGTAGTAAAATGTCTAAATTCCTTTTTAGATATGGACAACTATTCTTTTTTTATAGGAATTCAAAAGCTTTCAAGAAGCAATTCCTCATGTTTAATTTGAGAATCATATGGAAAGTAAGGCTCTAGCAGCCAAACATGGAAGCTATCGCTTGCTCGCATGATCGCTCTTTGGCACTTTTTCTGTGAACAAAAGAATGTGAAAAGCAATCAGGAAAAACTGACAAGAGTAATTATATTTATTTTTATATCTAGACACATATTTGTACAGGGCGCACCTGAGCTTTTGTAAGGTGCATCCTGTGAGAACCACTGCATCACAGAAAGCATGAAACTATTAACGGATATTTAAATTTCAAATGTAAACGCCTACACTTATCGATGCTATGCAGGCCATTATATAAAAACATACTTTTTTACTTTGTATTGAATCTTCCCACTCAAATATCTATAAAAGAGCAACGGCCATAAACATATTCATAGAATCCTGTTTAATGTATTCCTCTGTTGTGCAAAGTGTAAACGCGTTTTTGAATTGTTGCCTTTTGTATAAACTCAATCTCTTAAAGCGGGACTGTTTTCCATACGCAAGTACTGAAGATAACCAAACAAATCGCTATGGAGGATATAGGACACAAAATCCGTTTTACTGAGAATTTTGTTTCGTCATGTTTTATGCATGAAAAACTGCCGTTAAACTTGAAGAGAAATCCTTCAATTTCAGAACACACGAGTCCGAGATTATTGAGCTAAATGCTCCAGCTCTGATGTGAAATTATTTCCCGCGGTGAATGTCGTGGCAGAAAGAAAGTGCTTTTTTCTTTGCTGTTACCACAAAATGCATCACTGAATTCTTTTAAATGGAATAAATAATAAACGGCGAACCATTCTTTAGCTGTTATGCCACGGAAAATAAGAATCGATAAAATATTTCTACTTTTTATTCGCCCTTGTGCTATGAGAATGCCAAGAAAAATGAAGTTCAGCAATAAAATATTGAACTATAAGTTCGAGAGTGGGGGCAAAAGATTTTTCCGATAAAAGCTATAAAAATCTCTCTATAGGAATTCAATTGGGCTTTTCGATCGTTTTTTATGAAGGTAAAAAAAATTTTGGAGTGCTGCGATTTTAGAGTATTTCAACTACCTCTAGTCTTATTAAACCGACATATTTTCACAAAATGTTTTACTCCTAGTACTTTTGCTGAAGGACATGAGTTAGATTTGATTGTCGCACTTCATTGCTTTGAAAAAGTAATAGATCCTATAGAAATTATTTTAAAATGTAAGCGTGTGAGTTTTAAATAGGTTTTGATTTATTTATTAATTTTCCATTATATTAAAAGTCCATAAAACTTTTAAACCATAAAGTCCATAAAACCATAAAACCATAAAGTCCACTCCATAACTTAAACCATAGAGTCCATAAAGTCCACTCCATAACTTAAACCATAGAGTCCATAAAGTCCACTGCTTAACTTAAACCATAAAGTCCATAAAACTTTTCTTTGTGCTGCATAGATGTTTACTCGCATTTATCATCCTTTCTTTGTCTGTCACTTGATTTGCTTTCTTTTTCAATTAGACTTCTGAGGTGTGTAACTAATACCGTGGTCGGGAAGTGCGTCGTAATGTTCGAGAACTCATAGAAATCAGACAATATATTTATAAGCTGAAAAAAATGAATGTCTTCTTAGATGTGGAAATAAAAGAAAATGCTGTAATTTAAAAATAAAGATGATTTTGCTTTTAAATTACATGTCATCATTAGATTTCTGTATGATTTGATGACTCCCCGACACTGATGACAGGATGTAGGTCCCGGTCTAATAGAGTCGTAGAAGGTTGTGGGGATAGTGTTACTCGCATCATCTGTAACCTACGCGTGTTCTCTGGGTAGTGCTAAATGACAGAGATGCAGCCCTTGCTTGTGGTATAAAAATTAACTATCTTTGTATTGCCAGCTGCATTAGAACAACAACAAAATATAACGAATCTATGAAGCATAAAAGAAAAAATTGATGTCGCTGAAACAAGACGAATCATTAGAGTAACATTACTTAAAATAGAATAATTTTTAATTAAAAAAATAATAATTTTTTTTTTTTTTTGGGTTTCTTTCTTAGTTCGTGTAACTTCAATAAATCTTGGGTATTAGTAAAATCGCTTTAACAGTGCTGCCTTGCATTCATGACGATACGTAAAACTGTCAAATTAAAATTAAAATTTATTTATATAAATAATTTGTGTATTACTTCATTAAAATTAAAAAGTATCTTCAGATATTTTTCTTCTAATGCAGCTGGCAAACATTTAGACAAATTTTTGTATGCCTTAAGGCAAGCGCTGCACAGACGTTACTCACTTTGTATTACCCAGGGGGGTGTGTAACTCGAAGATAAGCCACGAACGCGGAGTAACAATGCCCCCGCAATGCTCTACGATTCTGTTAGACCTGAACTTACAGTTTAAAGTGGTTTCAGAACCACTGCAAACATCCATGGCACCGCCGGGACGCGAACCCGAAACCTGGGGTGAGCGCCAGAGCGCTAGCCATTCAGGCCCACTGTCAAACTAAAAATCACAATTTATTTATGTATAATTTGTGTATTACTTCATTAAAAATTAAAAGTAGCTTCCGATATAAATGACGGAAACGTCATTCTTTCTCGTTTTAAATGTTTATACAGCCCCTACCTGAAACACCATCTGCAGACAGAAAAACAAAACAACAAAAAAAAAAAAAAGCCATCTTCCACCACACGTCAGCATTTTCAGATGTGGAGTTCCCATCGCAATTTTGCCCATCGAATGGATGTGGATTTTAAAAATCAAACACTCAACGTTTAGGTTATCTACCATGATAATTTTTATAGCGAAACAACTATTTTGAAAGTTTGTTGCAAAAAAAAACCGCTGATATTTATCTAGTTTTTAAAATTCGTCGTTATCTGCTGTATAGGAAATCTGTTTTTTCCCCTAGAAATGAAGCAATACTATTTTCTATTGTTTATGTTTTCCGGAAGCCAACGGCCATACCATGCTGAATATATCGGTTCTCGTTAGATCACCGAAGTCAGCATCATTGGGCGCGGCCAGTACTGGGTGGGTGACCACCTGTGAAAACCGCGTGCCGTTGGCATTCACAAATTTGGGACCTGAATGGCTGAGTGTCTAGCGCTCTGGCGCTTGGTGCCACAGGTTTCGGGTTCGAGTCCCGGCGGTGCCATGGACGTTTGTAGTGGTTCGAATCCACTTTAAGCCGTAGGTCCCGGTCTCCTATGACTGTAAGAGCGTCACGGAGCCAAAGTCAGACTTCTACCTACGGGTGCGCTCCACCACAACAGGAGCTGCTTCCTTCCCCTTCAATCATGAGTACGTATGGGCTCGTGCACTTAGCCAGCCAAGTGGGATAAGAAACAGCAACAACACAAACATGTTTTCCAATTATAATTACAACAATGTTCATACTAATATAGAAATATTTATAGAGTTCATCCTAAAATTTAGAAATTCCCTTTTTATTTTCCATGTTTCAGCAATTTTTCTTAAAAACTAAAATGGTTAATTTACCTTACTTAGTATCTGGTATTCATCTGCAGGAATTAGTTATATTAATATTAATGCATTCATTGATCCTAAATTTGCCATGATTTGTAAAATAACTACCATCTAATTTTTTTTACAAAAACCGCTGTTTTTACATTTTTAAGAGTTTCTTAAATAAACATTTTTATTTACCTGATTAATCATATGAATGCTTATAACCATTGGTAATATTTATTTTTATAGAAAACTTCATAGCTATTCAGAATATATTTTGTTTCAAAATTAACTATTTAAGAAACATAAAGTTAATATGACTATATCTCATATAAATTCGGAAAAACATAGTCATATACATTTAATATGACTATATTTTTCCGAATAAATAATTCAAAAAATAGTAATTTATTACCTAAATGTCGGCATTAAGTTATTTTCATTGTTACAATATTAAAACTGATTTCATGGCCGATTTCTGAAGGTTGCGATGTTTAAATAACGGTATTCATTTCTAAATAACGCCATCGGTGTCATGTTTTGCGTGTCGTTCTAACGTAACTTGTAGATCTAAATGATAAAAATGTCATGTTAAATACATATTTATAAAATCACATAAATACGTGCATTCAAAAATTCAAATTCCAGAGAATATTGAAAATTAAAAAAAAAAATTAGTTCACCAAAAAGTAGAAACTAAGAAATAGTTTAAAAAAACTGCAACAAAGAACAGACGTAAATCATTTCAATTGAAGCGTATCTGCTGGCATCCAAAAAGCTACAATTTTCCTTTTATTATCAGCTTGAAACATACATGACTGTCAAACCAAATAAGCAAGCTCATGGAATATAAATATAAATAACTGTCATCGTAGCTACGGATAATGGACATAATACCGTTGTTCCCCCTGCCAGAAATAATGCCAGTTATTTCCAAAATTGCTATATTCGAGATTATTTAATACTTAAAATCCTTCAGCGATTAATAATATTAATGATCTCCTTGTCAGCAGTAATACTTCCGAAGTATCCGATGTTAGCAGTTAAACTGAAATCGAAATTTACTGGCTGCCTTCCAAAAGAACGACGACGCTAAGCTAGAAGACATCCGAAATAAAAATATCTGTGTTGTTAAAAGTCTATAGTTTTGCTGTTATAAAATTTTTTTGTTTGATATCTAGGGACATCATTTCCTGAAATCTTTTATTATTGTAAAATCATGACAGAACTCTTCATTTCCTAAATATCTCAAACAAACTAAAATTTTTTTAATTGTTTATTCTCCAAGTTATAATATTTTAAGTTATTTTTAAAGCTGCATATTATTTATGTTTTAATTGCGCATCAAATATCCATTTTAAAATCAAATGTTTATTTGTATCAAT
The DNA here is from genome assembly GCA_021605095.1 of Caerostris extrusa. Taxonomy (NCBI): domain Eukaryota; kingdom Metazoa; phylum Arthropoda; class Arachnida; order Araneae; family Araneidae; genus Caerostris; species Caerostris extrusa. The sequence goes on along the minus strand of BPLR01020638.1, from coordinate 2,931 downwards.
GTATTAAATGCTAAACTACACATCTACGGTATCTAGATGCTAAGTGCTCTCCAAACATTTCTATATAAAATTATAGTTTAAACATGGAATAACTTTTTTTTTTTTTTTTTTTTTTTTATTATATTTTTTACTACACAATGAAACTAAAAAAAAAATATTACTATTTTAAGGAATGGCGTATAAATTTAAATTCTCAAAATAATTCATAGTTAAATTTTTAACAGATAAAAAATTTCACTATTAGAATTATTGTAATAAAATAATTTGAATTATAATTTGTTTCTTAATGTTTATTATCCTAATTTAAGAAAGATAAAATGATGCACATTTTTTCTAATCTATTATATTCTTAATATTTATTACGTTTTAAAAAAAAATAATGTCAATGTTGTCACCATTGGCCTGTTCCCCAATAACAAATTAATATTTAATTACAACTGATTTTAGCTTGATTTTTGTGTATTTATAAGAATGTTACTGAATTTATGAATTTAAAATTATTTAATGGGCTCCTTAATTTTTAATAATGTTTTTCTGAAACAATATTTTAAAAACATTTTTAATTTGTATAATTACTAATTTTGATCGTTTTTATTAGCTGATTAAAAATTATTTATCAGTTAACAGTGTTTAATTAATATTTCAAAATGCTTTGATCATTCTTTACACAATTTTAAACATTTTTTTTTATTGTATTTTCAGTAATATTATTTTATTGAAAATACAACGTTTCATATAAAGTTGATCATTTACATTTAATTCATAAAAATTCTCACAAAATTTTAAAAGTCTCACCATTTCTCATCGCATTTATTTACTGATAAATTACTTGAAATTACGCGAAGAGAAATGAAGAATTTATTTGAATTTCTATCATTCTCAGCTCTTTAGTCATAAATGTATTACTAAAAATTAAAATAAAAAATATTTCTTGAAGATAAACAAACATAATTTGATTTCAGAGCTACACCATCTTCAAAGTCAAGGCTTTGAAATAAAATATTTCTGCTTTTAGCTACCAAGATGTGCCTTTTGAATGCCTTTCAAAATGGCTTGATAAGCCATTAAAACTTTGTTATGAAAATAATTTAAATTTGATGTATACTCATATTCTACCAAAGCACACCCATGCATGGGAGGAAAATACGCGTTCGTATTTGTAACGTTTACTCATTAGATAAACTTGATCAAAACACAGACTTCAAAGTTTAAAATGTCTTTGAATTTGTTTGAACAGGAATAATTAATATCCTGTTTCGGGCTTCTTACTGAAATGTTTGAAAATAGAGCGTCTGATGTGGTAGAGCGTGCTATGTTGCCTTTGTACGAGAGAAACATATGGTTAGAAGCTATGGTTATAGTTAATCAGAGGTCAGATTAGTAAATTACCGTGGGTATAAATAATTGATAGCACTACAAAGATCTTAAGAATGCAACAGCATTGGTCCCTAATCTTTTTGCAAACTGATTTGCAATTCTGCCACGTCAATGTACATCAGCATTAAGTTTCCTCTTTATAATTAGTGGAATTAATTCTTTTGTTGTATTTTGCTTCGCAATAATTACATTTTAGTTTCTTAATAAAAATTTATATCCACTTCAAAAAATAACAAAAGTTTAATAAATAATGTTTGGGAATATATTCACGGTTGAAATTTACAACTTTACAATAACAAAGTTGATAATTTTAATTTGTAGAATCATTATTATGTTTATAAGTATGAATATGGAAGCCATTGCTGAACCACACGCTCATGGAGTGGAACATCAAAAATTAGAAGACACACTCAAAAACATGAATTTGGCAGGTATTATAAATTTGGTGGCATTTAGATTTACGTTCCAGCAGGTAACATTAATACAATACTTCGATACTATTTTTTTTTCTTATAGAATATTCTTTTCTCTATAGAAACATTTTTTTCATTCGCAAAATTATACAATATATTTTCGTCACAGCAATCATTGAATAGAGGCTTCTTCATTTTGCATTTCCATTATTTGTAACAAATGAATAATGTGTAATTATAAATGAATTAATTGAGATATAAAACAAATTACGAAAAACAAGCCATATATTGTTACAAACAAAGTTATGTAATGTTTCAGCAATGTTCAAAAAGTTTAAATACCAAAGCTATAACATTTGAGATATTTTATTCTTAAATATAGTTATTTTTGTTTTTTATGAATTATTCTGTTTTCTATGTGACTTATTCCATTTGTCATATTTCCTCATAAAAATTCAAAAACAACATTTTCTTAACATCATATGTAATCAACAACCATCTTTTATAGTAACAGATTACCCGATATTTATTTCTATGTAAATTTATTAAAAAGATAAGTTTTTATTAAAACGATACTTTTTATTTTATGAATACAGAATTCTTTTGGTGATAATTATCAGGCAAAAAGTCACTGGCAATATAGAATGCCTGTCTTATTTTTTAAAGAATAATCCCTGATACATTAGCACAATTTTATCTGAGAATGTTTGGGCACATTTTGAAGATTTTGCAATTGATATAAATGTTATTTTGAATACAGTATTTCTTTTAGAAATTTATTTTATTACTAAAGCAAGTGTTACGGACTACATGGCATATATTTTCCCAAAATATTAGATATCATATAATAAAATGCCAAATAATGTTCTTTTTACAAAAATTGGCAAAGTGTGTGGAACTGAAGGGAAAAGGTAGGTGGTTCGGCTGATGTTCCATGCGTTGATGTCTTTTCAATTCCTTCTATTAGCTCACACTCTCCCTATATATCGTGTTCAAATTTTTCAATCGCTCAATTTTTGTTTGTAGTGGATGACATTTGATGTTAATACAGTTTTTTCAAATATTAATTCAGTAGTAAATTTAATTTATTAATTTTAATTTTTTTCAGATTTAAGTTGCATACGTTAGTTCGCAATAGCTG
>BPLR01020637.1:0-77293 GCA_021605095.1 Caerostris extrusa | reverse complement strand
TATATTGTATAAAAGGTTGTCTTTATACTATAACTTTAAATACTCTGAGAATGATTCACCTATATATTTATTCAGAATGACCTATTCATTCTTAAAAATATATTACTCTTGTATAAGAACTGTATTTGATGTTAGTGTTTCTACAAAATACTGATTTTCATTGGCAAATTTAAGTTTTTATATGTTAATAGATAAAATTAAATTAAACCCTTTCAGAAAAAAGCTACACATTCCCTTAGTCTATGTTATAAAATTTTCTTGAGATTGGGAGGTTGTTACTAGCAGGAAAGGGACAAATTTGAGATTTTATGGCAGTGCTTTTATTCAGTTATGTGGAAAAAACACAATTTACATTTAAAATTATTCAGTGCATATTTGCTTAAAGTTGCTTAATTTCAGAATAAACAATTCTTTAAATGTCTAAATGAGAATTTTTTTAATTGACACAATTAATATTACATTTCAAAGCTGCAAAAAAAATAGTACAAAATTTAACTCAAATCATATGACCTCATCCTATATTCAAAATGACATTGGGTAAAAGAAACAGGAAATGCTAATACAGGTAATATTATTGTAGTGTGAGCATGAGTGTGTACTAAAGACTACCATTTGTTAGTAAAAGAAATGTTTTTTAACACTTAGATATCTTCACTGTTAATAGATATGAAATGATCAGAACTCCATATGTATTTTTAAAAAATGTTGAGTCCAATAAGAAAAATCGCATAGTGTTATTTGCAAGTTTAGTTTTGTAACATATGTAATAATAAAAAACATCTTCCAGAAAAATAAAAAAACAGAAGTCTTATCTAATAAAGACAAAATTGGAAATGCATAAGTTTTTGTTTTTTTTATGCATTAGGCCTGATAAATACACTTTTAAAATTTTTTTATCCTACTTTAATTTGTGATATTTAAAAATATAAATATCGTAAAAAAATACTTAAAATTGTAATTTGTTTTTAAAAAAAAAAAAGATAAACGTTGCTTTTTAAAATGAACTTTTACTATGTAGATTTTATTCCAAATGCCTTATTTAGTCAATTTTAAATTTCTTGTAAAATAAATTAAATGACAAATTTATAATATAATAAATTTTTCTTAAATTTAGAATTTTTAAAATTTATATAGATTTTTAGAAGTAGAATATTTTGTAAAGCATACAAATTATCAGTTTTACTTATTTAAAAATGAAGCTTTGAAATATGCTGAAAAATCCCCAATCTCCCCTTTAATGTCATCATTAATGAATTACAAAAAATATTAAAAACAGTATTTATTAGTAGTACAATAACATTATCCAGTGTTCCTTTATTATTCATTCAACTACAACACAAGCTTACTCAAATTAGTTTATATTTTACCTTCCAAAATATCTTTGCAAATATGGTGGTTTCTAGATTCTTGATCGATTTTTGAGTAATAGCCTTCTGAGTTAGTCATAAAATCAGTAACGATAGAAACGCTAAATACAAATATAAATTAATACAAGTAGAAAAAATATTATTTGTGTATGTAATGTATACCTTTTATCACTAATTCTAGGGCCATTCAATATATAATTATATAAAAATTCATGAAAATACAAAGTAATAGTTTTTAATAAAATATATTATTAATATAGTAAATATGGTTCAGTTAATATAACAAATATTAAAGTATTTTATTACAGCTTGAAAGAAAATCGGCAATTAGTTATTTACTTTAACATAACTAGATAAAAACTTTCAACTAGTTCACATAAAAATAGATAAAAAAACTTAAAATATTTGTTCATAATATAAAAAACAATTTTTCAAAGTAATAAAAATACCTACTATTAAGGGAAGTGCAAAGTAGGTATCAACACATGCAAGGAGTACAAATAAGGCAGTGATGAAGTAATAAATAGCTGCAGTTCTTAAATTTGGTGAAGCTGTAAAAAAAGACAGATTAAACATAAAGAATGATAAAATAGCCAATTCATGAAAAACCTTTCAAAATGTGGGTTTTACTTGTGATTTTAATACAATAAACCTAAAAAAAAGACCATTATAGCACAGCACCATTTTCTCATAAGTCTTTTTATATTATACAGATTAAGAATGTAGTTATTTTCCAGATGGAACTACTTTTTGTTACTAAATAGGTTTATGTTTAGTTATGTTTACATCCTTCTGATCTCATAGAGTTTTGGTTTGATTTGATTTGTGATCAGTAAAATGACAAGTTGTGATAGATTTTGCTAAATTTGTGGCACATTTGTTATCCAAGAAACATCACCAGGAACATAACAACGAATTTGTTTCTTTGGGGTAATGCAGAAACTGACAAAAATCTTCAGAATTGCATACAGTATGTTATGTTTGTTTAGTAACTTTAAGGAAATAGTCACAAAAAGGAAAAATTTCTTTCAAATTTAGTGTTCATATGGAATAGAGAGAACAAAAGAACCATGAAACCGATTACAATTTTTATAGTACAGAGGTTGGTTTGTACAATTTTAAGAATAAAAAGTTATTTCATATACGAGCTCAATTAGCTTTATGTTAGATCATCTTAGTGAAGGTATTCTTGCTCCATACCTATTTGTCTTTAGAAGCTCTTTTAAATAAGTAGCAGCAATTCTGAGTATGAAGAGAAAGTTGACATATTTGACAGTGAATATGAAAGGCTTATTAAACTATGTATCCCCCTACCACAAAATTAGACCTGGTGAAGCAGTCACAAACACTGAACTTTGTAGTACACCTGCAAAAAAAATTCTCACTTCAAGAAGCAAATTGGAAGGAGTCTTCATCGGCCCTCACGTAAGAAAACTGATGCAAGATCATAATTTTGAAAATCAGGTAAAGATAAGGTGATTAGGTAAAGGATAAGGTGAGCAATTTTCAACCAGATAATAAATAAGTAAATGTAAAAAACTATACCAAGGTCGTAAGAATGTAAATATGAGAAATTACTGCTGGTCTCTCCATTTACAAATATCACATAAAAGGAAGATCTACACATGAACTTTTGTCTACAAATAAACTTTGGTAGCAAAACAATCAACAATACAAAACATTAGATAGTAAAAAGACAACACCTACCACAACTTTCATGATCACAATGTTGAAAAAAAAAATTTAATTATAAATACGTTTTTACTGCCATTTCATATACACCTTTCACTTTACTACATTTGATTTTTAGTGCTATTAAAGCTAAAAGTTAATAGTTTGCTGAAAAATAGTCTGTGATAGGAGAAAGTTAATTGGAATAAGCACACACACACACCAAAAAAACATTATAAGAAGCACCCTTAAATTATTTAAAAAGTTGCCAAATACGTTTTGGTTGGCAAATAAAATTTGATCAAAATTTATAAGTTTGTTAATAAAACAAGTATAAGCATATCATAAAAAATGTATCAAATATAATTAACTGAAAGAAGAAATATTCAGTTTTTGTGATTTATTGCTGCTTGAACATATTGTTTCAAATGTTTTCACATGTGATTCTTGTTTTTTAATAAAAAAACAAATAATTTTAAAAATGACTCAAGAGAATTTCAGTTCATTCTAAATAACAGAATCATTTCTAAAGCATAATATTTCACATTTTCTAAAAATTACAAAAAAGAAATATTTAAGCCTAAATAAGTTAAACATTAAAAACATTTATTCTTTTACGATGCATTTTTGCTGTCAAGACAAATTTATTCAAAATAATTAAAAAGAAATGTAAATGAAATGAAAAACATGTTCATGACGAATTATTTCAAACACTATATTTTTCATTATTTGGTATAATTTTTAATTTATATAAATTGCACATTTAATTTAATTTTATATGAAGCTTCACAAAATGTATGTATACAGATTTTAAGAATTAAAAGTTTGAAAGAATGTCCTGAAAATAGCTAGAAAAATACTCTGAAGCATTAAACTACAAGCACTGAAGAAAATATTTTTTTAATTATGATTAAAATATTTTTTAGTAAAGAAAATAACTTAAAAAATTTTACATTGAATTATAATCACAGTAAATTAAATAAAATTGACAATTTTAAAATTGCAAATACTTTTTAAATGAACCATAAGCTATCTTATTTAAATTATGAAAGGTAAAAAATTTTATTCCTATCAATTTCGTCATATTGGATAGTTTTCTACCCGAGAAATAGTCTAAGTTTGTTACATATATTTTTTTTTCCATTTGATTTGAAAGATAGCACATTTATTTCTTTTAAAAATAGAGTTTTGAATTAAAAATTTCTCAAAATTTACCTGCTATTGATAAAATCAAGATCAGCGATGTAAATGTTCCACTTGTATTCTATAATGAAACATCAGTTTTAATCGTATTGATAAATATCACAAGCAGAAAATATATGCATTAAACAACTTATTTAGGATATCACACATGAAAAACTTAATTTGCAAGCTTTATAAATCAAGCAATAATTAGGACTAAACATAATTTAAAACTTAAAAAAAAAAAAATTTCATTAAGTTACGTTTCTAGTTTTATAATTTTTTTTAATTTTTTGCATACATTAAGAAGTGATTGTTTAATTATAACAAATAAAAACCATGTTTTCATACAAACAACTTGGTTAACAATTGGAAGTGGTACAATTTGAACAAGATTTTATTTCAAATTTAAGTCTTAGAAGCCATCCATGTAAAAACGGTATTTAATAAATTTCAATAATGAAATAAATATTACTCTTTTCTCCTGCCTATGATCTGCTGATTATATATTTAAATTGGAATTTCTTGGTGTAGATTATAGGTAAAATGCATACAACAAGAATTTTAAATAAAAAAAAAAAAAAATTCTTTAATTTAGAAAAATGTTCAGTAAGCTAACAAATTAAATAGTTCTTATAAGTTTATTTACTAGGCTAATTTTATGGAATATGTTTGATAATTGTTTTTCACCACAAAATAAATAAATTCAAAGTTTCAATAAATTTAAATATTAATTTAAAATCTGATAATTGATTACAAGTTTAAAATATTTTTATTTGACATCAGAGAAGTGTTTTTAATTTATAATTTCTATTTATGTATAGCCTTGATATTCATCACTGAATATGTAAATTAATATAAAATATGTAAATTATGACTTTTACAATAAAAATGATTGCCACTTACTGCCCCTAAAACAATAGCCATAGAATATTTCATAGGAAGTTTAGCAGCAAGTCCATAAATACTGTTTTGGTATATTCCATTTGCCACTAAAATTAAAAAAATCTTTAAAAAATAGATTTGTTTTATATTGTAAATGTTTCTTTTATATTATATACATTCTTTTTTAGAAATATTTCCGGTAGTCAAAATTATTTTTATCAAGTATGAACAATATTCATAAATCTATAATAAAATACTCGATACAATTTTGAATCGGATGAAAACAATTTTGGCATAAAATTTACCTTAAAATGAAATCGTAAACAGATGACAATTTTAAATTACTTATACTCCAGCAATTGTTCAAATCAATAATATTCAACATAAGCATTTTCAATCATATATAATTTTATTCTTGATTCTGCCTACTGGTAAAGAAAAATTTTACTTAAGTTATTTGACATTTATAGAATATATTAAATGGAATTCAGAATGTAAGCAACAATTTAAATTATATTTCAAAATAATCCAATTTAAAAGTAATATAAACACATAAACATGTGCGAAAAGTGTTTACAAATTGTCGAACAACTAAACAATTTTAAAAATATGCAATGTTCAGCTTGGTTGAAGTTTATGACAAAAAGAAATCCTGATATAAAAATCTGTATAAGAAAATATATTTAGATTTCAATATACTATAAAAAGACTATAGAAAGTGAAGATGTTAACAATTTTAAAAAGCAAGCCACAGATTATTCCTGCAATTAACACATCACTCAATAAGTCTCCAGTCTAGCTAAGAAAAACAAATTTTTTTAGAAATTCGACTTCATTCATCAATATACTCTCCTTCAAGATTGATACATTCAATCCAACTTTCTTCTAATCTTTCTATGCCTTTTTTTGTAGAACGATTCGTTGGTGCTCTCAAAACAATTGGCACAAAACACAAGCCTCAATTTCGGCAATCGAAGCGATTGCCGAAATTGAGGCTTGTTTTAGGCATTTGAGCCAAATTTCTTTCCCTGGAACATCTTTTTGATGTCTGCAAACAGCCAATTGTCTCTGGGGCCAGATCAGGAGAGTACGGCGAGTGGGGAAACAATTCGAAGCGTTATTCCTTTTAATTTAACCATAGTTTTCATCGGCTTGTGACACGGGGCATTGTCTTGGTGAAACAGCACTTATTCCCCCTTAATTTCTAGACTCAATCAATCCATTAATGACATGTCATTTTCGCTATGGATGGTTTTAGATAGTCTGAACAAAATATCATGCGTGTTCCAAAATACGGATGCCATAACCTTGCCTGTTGATTTTTGAGTTTTTGGTCCTTTGGACGGCTTTCACCGGTTGCTGTCCACTCAACTAACGATCATTTTGATCCAGGTGTGTAGTAGTGGATCCATGCCACATACAGATGCAAGAAATTCTTTTTATCTCGCTTGAACAGCTCCAAACAGCGCTGATTCGTCGACGCGTTGTTTTCGGTTCTGTGTGAGCAAACGCGTCACCTATTTTGAAAGCAACTTAAGCATGCTCAAATTTTCATGTAAAATTGTAAACACTACCTTCTGGTTTCGTTAAGGCCACTCAACTAACGATCCATTTTGATCCAGGTGTGTAGTAGTGGATCCATTCCACATACAGATGCAAGAAATTCTTTTATCTCGCTTGAACAGCTCCAAACAGCGCTGATTCGTCGACGCGTTGTTTCGGTTCTGTGTGGTAAACGCGTCACCCATTTTGAAAGCAACTACGCATGCTCAAATTTTCATGTAAAATTGTAAACACTACCTTCTGGTTTCGTTAAGGTGTCAGCTATCTCAAAGCTCAGTCTTTCAAAACTATTTTGTGGATTTTTTTAATGTTCTCAAGAACAACTGCCGATTGCGGGTGACAGGAGCGTTCGGCATCATCAGCTTTGTACGACGGCCTTTAAATTTAGCATACCAGTCAATAATAGTTGATTTCTCTGGTACAGAATCTCCATAATGCTTATCAAGTCATTGGTTTCAACAGTATTTTCCCCATGAAAAAACAATGTTTAATCAACACATGAAATTTTTTTATCCATTGCTTTGAAAATTACAAAACTGGGGTTACTAAAACTACTGCAACCTATAAACTAATTATCAGAATGTCATGAAATTTTGACACATCATTTGAAGGATGCTACTATCCAAAAATTATAAGAGTCTATCAACAGTGTTGCTATATATGTGTCAGACTGAAGACTTATTGAGTGATGTTACATTATCTTGTCTTAATGAAAGTAATTAATAAATGAATAACTTTCAATAAATATACATTTATCATATGTGACAGAAAATTTAAATTAACTTACTATTTTATAACAACAACAGATGTCATGGTTACATAAAAGAAAATACCAGGCCCTGTAAACAAAAACCATATTATTATATTTATAATCAAGTAACCTACTAATTGAAAAACAATGGAAATTGCCAAATTTGAAAAAATTAATTTTATACAAATTATTAGATTTTCATTAAACTATAACTAGATTTTCATGCATATGTTACGAAGAACTAATTTATGGTATAAACCTCCGTCAAGAATTTAGGATGTTATTTTGCCTTCAATCACTTTGGTATTTCAATATATTTTCTTTAATAAAAAATATTTTTAGAATTAAAGCAAAAATTGATATTATTTAAATATGAAAAAATTCATTAAACTAATTATGTGAAAGATGAATTAAATTCTTTAAATATTATTTCAGTACCCATCTTGGTACTTACGTATTAACGGTACCTTGGCGACAGACTTGGCGTTTTTAAGTGTCGCCAATGTAACAGCTACAGATTTGGCGGTTTTTTAAGTGGCGCCAATATAACGGCTGTAGATTTGGTGAGTTTTGACACCATTTTTGTAGTGCTACGAAAATGCGTATTTGGGATTTGCCAGAAACAGAACAAGATGCAATTTTATTTTTCAGGAGCGAAATATTTTACCAAAACAACGAAAATGTCCCAATTCCCATGACATGAAACTTTATTTTGGTGATCGTAAGTTTTGGAAATGCAATTTCATCAGTAAATGAAGTGTTTTTGACTAATTTGTGTTTAAATACAGTGTTTTGAATTTTGAAATCGTTTTGATTTTAAATGAAGTGTTTTATATATTTTATTATTTGGAATAAAAATATTTTGAAAGCATTTTGATTTTAAATGAAGTGTTTCATATATATTTTATTATTTGGAACAAAAATTTTAAGTGTAGATTGGCGCCACTTAAAAACCGCCAAATCTATAGCTGCGGTTGGCGCGATTGCACTTTATTGGCGCAACTGTCGCCAAGGTACCGTTAATACGTAAGTACCCACATCTTCTCAAAGACTATTACAATTTGCCTGAAAGGTATTGCATGCCAGGTAAAAATATTCAGACGATAAATAGTTGAATACAATTATGCTTGATGTATTACCAAAAACAAAGTTAAGTACATATTTTTTTTTAATGGGGGGGGGAGTAAGGGAGGGGAGAAACATTCAAAAGTTTTACAAGAATTCAGAAAGTTTAAATAAGAGCAAAATTAATTTTATTACAACTAGGTATTTGATAAAATTAATATTTGTTTTAATACATAAAGTTTTAAATGAATAAATAAATATACAGAAATTAATATTTAAAGTTCGCATATTTTAATTAATAAGATATAAAATTGTTAAGGATATTCTTTTGCATGTCATACTACATTTTCTAGTATGTATACATATGTAAATTTCATAATGAAATTATATTAAAGAGAAAACTGATTACATATTCACAGTTAACAAATTTGCAACTTTGCTTTTAAAATCAAACACCCATAAGTTAATCTGCAATTTTGATCAAATTTGAAAGAATTTCTCAAAAATAAATATGAAATTTTATTTATTTTCACATATTTATTATGAAAATAAAGCAGTCGAAATTTTCTAAAAAAATTTCAAATTTAGTTAACAGATAAAACAGGTGTCAATATGTAGTAATCTGTATGATCCTTCTTTTGATGCGATATAAAAATGATTCGCTTGTCTGCTTTGTATATTTTTTTAAACATATATTAAAAATTAAAAAAAAAAAAAAGATCTTAAAAGTTAAGCATCAGTAAAAACCTTGAGAATTTCTTTATCAAAGTTTCAGAGTGGGACAGTAACAAGCAGTTTAAAAGTTGAAAAACTTCTTTCTTTAAAGTTTTTAAAAATCAGAATCTTTTTAAACTTTAAAAAAAAAATTATGAATTTTTTGAAGAATTAAATTTAGATTCTGAAGTTTTTTGAAAAGTCAATTTTTTTGGTATCCCAAAACATCAAATCTGACTACCAAATTAATTTTTTTTTCAACATTTCTTTGATTCATGAAAAACATTTTGCAATAAAACCATGTTTGATATGAAAAAAATTTTAAAGCTTATGAATGAGGTTTAGACCATAATAGTTTCACGATTAAAATAATTGAAAATGATTCGAGTGTCATGAAAACCAGGCTAAATTATGAATTGTAATTAAAGAGTAATTATTAGATGCCTCTTTGAATTTTCTTGTAAAGACATGGAGATTGATTTGAATAATTTAACAACATAATGATCCCTTATTCAGTTAGTAAACATGAATTTTTATAATTTCAATTACATTAATTATTCTCAGTCTAGCACATTTTCAGTTTATTAATAAAGCATAATCATTGACATGATATTGAAAATTTATTATTTAAATGCAAATTAACAAAAATATTAGTTTTCAAAAGCACAGTTAAATTACATAAATATTCAAGAAGTGACAGAATAAATAAAATGCTATAAAATCCTAATTATATTTTTTTTCTAAATTTTTTTAAAGGTACACTGAAATTTCCCTAAGAAATAGAACCTTATCAAAAGAAATACCATATATAATACTAAACACTGAAACCTAATTATTATAGCTAAGGAAATGAAACAACTAAATAGATATTATAACTTGGGAAAGGTTAGTTATAATACTTTAAAACTAGGTGAATTTCTATAATGATTGGAAAGTATGCTGATCATGCATTTTAAGACTACTTTAGGGCCTTAACGTACTGTATTATCAAAAAGGACACATTTATTTTAATAATTATTTTAGCTTTATGTGGGGTATCATAACTAATTCAATCAAAATCTGTAGTAAAATATATAATGTATCAAATAACCTTACTACTTAATAAATTGGTATGCTTATTTAAAGAAGTCCTATGAATAAAAATAGAAATTTTAACTACATCTATTGTATTATCCACATAAAGAGTAAACTATCATCCATTGTAGCATTTTAAAGTCATGAGATTAAAAAAATTTAAAGTTAAAATTTCAAACATATTACTGTTTTGCATATTTTATTTAGGAAATGTTTTGAAAAATATTTCACCATGCAAAAAACCAAACTAGAAATCTTAAATATTTACATAAAGGCAACAGCCTGAAAAATATACAATAAACTTAAATGAAAATCTTTTCATGAAAATACTTACAAGTGGAAGAATCAATCATTGCTAAGAAAACTGTGACTATGAATATAATGATTTCAATTACAATGCTACCTATAATTCGAAATGTCAATGTACCTCCACTGTTGAGAGAAAAATAAAAAATTAATACAAACTGATAATTAAGATTAAGAAATTGAAAAAAATTTAAATTTCAATAATCAGTTACATTTACTATAAGTTATAGAAATTTTTTGTCATTTTTAGTGGTATCTCTATATATAAAACTTCAGAATTAAAAAGCAATATTTCTTAAAGTAACTTAGTTTAGGAAAGCAAATTTTTAAATCAGAATTTTTCTGATTTTTTTAAATCAGAACTTGCAATTTAGTTACTACTGATATGAATTGACAATTTATTAATTGTTAGAAAAATTGTTGATTTACCACTTGAAATAATTTATATTTTTTTACAAAAAATAAAGCACAGTACTAACCCAAATTGAACAAAAATATTAAGAGCATTACATATGACATTCGGCACTTGAGCAGCAACACCCAGGTATGATAAAAAATGCGATCTATATTCTTCAGTAGACACATCAGTATCATTGACATGGAGTTTGTAATCAACAAAATACTGTTAAAAAGTAAATAACTTTTTAGAATTTTTTTTTATTTTTTTTATGGAGGATAGAATACTTTAAATATAAAAAATAAAGTATAAAATTAAAACACACACACAACAGTGATACCAACAAAATTCTTTTTTTATAGGATAAGAGAACATTTTATATCAGATATAATAAACACAAATCAACATAACTAGACTAATATGAAATGGTGTATATGAAATCTAGAATTTAAATTACTTACAGACTTTGCAGTAATGAACATATTCCAAGGCATCAGCGTTCCAACACCATGCAGCATAAGTATCAAGAACACAAGATTTAATCTGAAAAAAACAACGTTTTATTAAAATTTCTTATGAAAAAAAAAAAAATTAAAAAATATAACTTCATAGTAGCAGAGGAAAATATTTTTTTTATACTGAATTTTAGTAGTAAAACACACTATTTACATAAATTTTGATTATTTAGGAAGGAAAGATTTAGTTTAGACAATTCACAGATTATAAGTTAAATTATTTAGTAACAGACTATTATTTAAATTATTTATTAACAACTTTAAAATTAAAGTAGGTATTAATATATTTGAATTAAATAATGCATTATTTATTCCTGCTGCTGTTAGACTATATATAAAATATTTTTTTTTTTTTTACAAAAAATTAAAATAGTTTTTACATTCAGTAAATTAGTTTTTTATTCGGTAAATTAGTTTTACATTCAGTACGCAATTAAAAAAAAATCGTTTGATATCTAGTGCAACCATCAAATTTGTGTTAATGATTGAAGAAATTTCAAGATTATTCCCTTTTCTATATAAAACAAATATTTCTATATAAATATTTAGATAAAAGACAAAAATAATCAAAGTAGGAAAATATCTTTTAAAAACACGAAAATATTGCATCGATTTTTTTTTTTACAGTACCTATCATAGATTTCAGGCTTTTCAGGAAGGGGCCTGAAACATACGGGATGCGACCTCACACCAGCACTTCTGCTGCAATTTATATGTAGGTAAAATACCTACATCTCTTTCGGTCTCTTTTAACTTTGCAGGTGAACCTTCTATATGCAATTCTTCCATAGAAGCAAGTGGAATACAGTCAGATTTCTTTTCCATTATAGCAAAAAAAAATCTCCCTTTTTGTACACGTAATTGTTTAGAAAAACAAATAGACGGGCAATCAAACAACTCAATTCGATTTCAGGGTGAATAAAGGAAAAGCTTACTGAATCTGAATGTACTTATTTTGTCTTCCAAAGCAAACAAAATGCGATCCAACCTTTCTAACAGAAATGAGAACAAAACAGAACCAAACTAAAACAGACCAGAAAAGAAACCAAAGAACTGAAGCACCTCTGTGCGAGGACGATGGATGATGGGATAGCAAATCAATATCTTGCTAGCCAGTCACAGAAGTGTTATGAAAGAGGGCGCTGCTGCTGGCATCACTTGCAAATCAAATGCACTCCTATCGAGACGCCCCCACACGGTCAAAAGTTTCTTTTTTAGCGCATTAACAAGTAGAAAGTTATGCATTTAAATGGAGGACGAGGCTTTATTTAACAGGTTGCTTTCATAAAACGAAGGAAAGATAAAAGAATCTTCACAACTTATCTGTCTGAAGTAATCGACTGAATTACTTCCATTAAAAGCAATAAAATTTTACCACTATCAAAGATAATAATAATAAAGACAAGAAAATTTTATAGGTTTTCTTAAGTAAGAAATAACTTTTCAAACTGGCCTAGAAGAAAATTAAAAGCTGAAATAAGTCTGTTTAAGCACAGATGAGATGACAGCAAGTTTTTTTTTTTTAAGATCAGCATTTTTAATTGATATTAAGTTTCTTAACAGTAGATATACACAATTTTTTTTTGGAAGATTGTTAAAGCTGGCATGATTTTGTATAAATTTTTTTTTTTTTTTTTTTTTTTTGAGTGGTAACGAGTTCAGGTTTCTGTTGTCTAATTTTTTTTATGAAAATAAAACCGAATTATCTATAGCTGGAGAAAGAATAATTTCTTTTTGCAAATCTCAATATTTGGTGACCCAGACGTAATAATTAAATATTAAGATCAGTAACCTTTTATCTGTTATTAATTGTATGCAGAAGCTATTCAAATTATTTGTTGTAGTATATTTAATGGGGTCAGTGGAAAGTAAATATACGTCGCGCCTATCAAAAAGTAGTTTACTAAAACTTCAAAATCAACAACAGTACATCGCATCATTTATTTAATTTACTGTTCCAGATAATTAGAAAAAAAGAATGTATAACTGAAGACTTTGACGTTAAATGGGAAAGAATTGAAGAATAAGGGAGATAATTGATTTCACGCAAGTTAGGTTAGAATCATATTTAAGTAAACAAATTATGCCACACGATTATACTGTAACTCTTCATCACCAACTTTTAGCAGAAGAAAATTGAAATAACTAAAAACAGAAGTGGAAGTATTTGGATTCCATGCTAAAGATCTGCTAACATTTTGAAGTCAATGCAAACTCATCCTTGGTGACGAAGAAATGGAAAATGAGAATAAGTTTCATTTATATTAGGTAATTCATTCGAGGAAATAAAGAAAACATTACATATAATTTTCTGAAGGGGTAGGAAAACTACGATAAAATTGTCGAGTACTTAAAAATCATTTTGGTCAAAAAGAATTAATTGAATTTTTATGTTTGAGAACTATCGAGTCCCGTAATAACGTGCCACTAAAAGAAAGTACATATTCGTCTGTTGTATGATTAATTATTCTTATGTATATGCATCAGAATACATTGGGGTGATCATTTATAAATAAGCCAATATGATATTCTCTTTGGAATCATGCATACTCTTCAATAGAGTCTGGCTGAGAAACCATTCTACGATTAATGCACAAGACCACTCTTACTGTGACAAAAAGAATAATTACTTACATTTTTTGAGAAATGATGTAGACGAGGAGTGGAAAATATCTTTTGAAACAGCAGGATTTAAACTACGGATAGTAGCAGAAAAAGAAGCCTTATTGCACATTCCACATCGAGCGAACAAATGAAGCATTGTCAATAGATCGCGGAACAAAACTAATTACTGATTCCGTAATATAATTATAATGGCTTCGAGATGCAGGTTTTGAACAAAAT
Organism: Caerostris extrusa; assembly: GCA_021605095.1. Taxonomy (NCBI): domain Eukaryota; kingdom Metazoa; phylum Arthropoda; class Arachnida; order Araneae; family Araneidae; genus Caerostris; species Caerostris extrusa. The sequence goes on along the minus strand of BPLR01020637.1, from coordinate 62,959 downwards.
TACCAGGAAGTACAAAATTTAGTTGAAGAAATGGGTATTAAGAAAGGATTTCTTAATAAAAGAAAAAGAAGATAATGAAAATTGATGAAACACCAGATGAAGAAAGCAACTTGATAACCTTAATTATTAAAAATACAAATTACAGTGTTCGTGACACCATTGTCTTAGACAACAAAAATCGTTATTAAAAAATGAAAACTATACAAAACGATTTTTGCTTTTTTCTATATTACGTCTTTACAATACACGAGTGTTGCTGATCTCGCTATTAAATAAAGTAAGTATTTTAAAAAGTGCAAATTCACATATGAAATTGTAAAATTTTAAATAACTGTATCTCTGTTTAATATCCTATAGGCTCTTCATGAGTTTGATTTAGCCGAGTCTACCCAAATATCAATGTCGCCTTCGAATATTTTAAATTTTTCCCGTCTCTTATTGCTTCATGCAAAAGTTTTATGCAAGTTAAAATGAATAAAAAATTATTTAAGATCAACTATCAATTTTGTTTATAATTTCAATAGAATACAATATCGTTAAAATACTAGTTATCATGTAATTAATGAATTTGCCGAAATGAAAGCCAAAAAGTACAATTAAAATATTAAAAATCTATTTTAATGTATTTCTTTTATTTTTCTAAGCCGAAATGAAAGGTGCCCTAAATGCAAGAGCCTGTGAAAGAATTTACTTTAGGCACCTTAGTTAGGCTAGTTGCTGCACTGAATACATACTTCAAAAGAAAGATCCATCATAGAATAAAAGTATTCATTTCTTTGATAAAAATGACTTGTTTCTCTTTTTTTATAAAATTCGATTTAGTTTTAGAAATTGAATAAAAAGAGTTTCAAAACAATAAATTCACACACGTGTGTGTGTGTGAATTTATATTATATATATATACTTAAGATATATTATCCATTTCATGTATATTCACATAATTTACTTTAAGTATTACTATTTTTTTTTATTTTTTATTATTTTTTTTTTTTTTTAATAAGTTGCAAGTTTTTAAAAATTTTTATTTGTCATAAAGCATGCAAGCAGAAATATATTTACCATAATATACTTGAAAATATACTGTACATCAAATTGAATGAATGAAACAATTAAGAAAGACAAGCAAATGAAATGTATTAGTTTTAAATACACATTTTTATACATAATGCATAGTTTCCTTATATATAAGATTGATATATCATAAAAATTAATTTCATAAATTTTTTTAATAATGATATACATTAAGCAATTAACATACCTGCATATAAATATTAATCAAAAGTATACAATGTAATTATTAATTTGATACATTTAATTAAATACTTTAAGAATATTTTCTCAAAACATATACAGCGTTCGCAGTTCAACTTTCGACTCCTCACTTCTGGAATGCATTTTCTATAAACACTAAATAAATGCTTTTTTAAAAACATGGTATTTTTTGAAAAATTATCGATTTTCAATATCTCGATCCCAAATTATAGTTTTATTTATTATTGTAAATTCATATAACAACACTTTTCAGAAACATTTATTGATGAATAAACGATCACATATTAAGTTTAAATTTTAAGTACACTGCTTCTGACATTTTTACAATATTACAATTTACTTGGATTTTCCTTTAAAATAGATTCCCTAATTGTTCCTTTTAGGCAACCTCTGGAGGTTTTCCTTAGATAACCCTAGCACGAATGAAGTACACCCAAGTCATCAGTTCTCTCCACGAATCAATTCATAGTTCCATAAACGATTCCTTTTGAATTCGTTCACATTTTTTTATGTCTTTGAATGGATCTGTCAATGAGCCTTGGGTCGATTGAAAATGTCAAATTATGACACTTTCATTAGAAAGAAAGAAACATGCCTAATTTATGAGAAATCTGACGACAAAGTCCGACAGAAATTGCTATTAATGGAGTGTTCAAATTGAAGAAACATCAGGTTCGAAATATTAATTCGATATTTGAAGCAAAGTGCCTGCCCAATTGTCAAAATATTTATTGTAACAAAAGTGTTTCCTAAGGTAACATCTGACTGGTCCAATAAAATAGCTTACCTGTCAACAGGTGCTTTTCCATCGAAGTCGCCCTTCGGTGAAAAATGAAGCTCGTCGGTTGGGGCATGTCGAGATTCCCAACAAGGGGCCAGTTTCACTGGACCGGGGTCAATCAAAGTTTCTTGTTCCATGGGATTGACCACATCTGAAAAAAAAAAATCGACCCTAATTAAAGAAAGCCTTTATTTTCTTCTCAGATCACTTCAAAATGGAACCAACAACATCGAAATAAATATCCGGATAAGTCCAATTTTAAAGTTATCTTGTTTTACTTGGAGAAAGGACATAGCTCCAAGTTTTGTATGAAGAATAGCCAATCAAGGAATATTCAGGTTACACCGCAATGTAATTTAATTCAAGCTTCAAAATAGCTTATGAACAAATAACAATGAACCAGAAGTGCTAACGGCTAGAATTTCTATTCTAGCAGTATCCAAATTCGTAGACACTTTGAAGACCATCCTAGTCAAACGCGGAAATGAAGTTTTGAATGGAGTCAGATACAGGTACACAAATCTCGATAGTACGTGAATTAGTACTGATAGTACGTTATTGTAAATTCATATAACACTTTTCAGAAACATTTATTGATGAATAAACGATCACATATTAAGTTTAAATTTTAAGGTGACTGCTTTTGACATTTTTACAATATTACAAATTAATCTGGTGGTAGACACGCCTTATGATGGTGAAAGAAAAAAAGATATTTTTCAGCGTTTGGAAAATGATGTTACCTTAACAGTACCTGTAAAGAAAGTTAACGATGATTTACATAACGTTTCAATTATTTGTGCCGTTTCAATGAGGCTTGTTTCCGATTTATTGCTAAGGGCATCTGCTTATAAATGTTAGTTAAAAACGTCGAACTTCACAAAAGTAACAACTATGCGAAAACGACATTTTCAGAATTGAAAACCCAAACAATTTGTTGGTAGAAGATAAAGAAAACACGTCTTTGTCGCCTTCGAGAGTAATTGTACAACACGCCCAGAATATAAATGAAAATTGCATCACATTCAAGTTCCTATCAAATGCCACAAAATGGTCCTTCAACTAGTCGTAATAGCAAAACATGGCTGACAATTTGCAACAGGTAACTTAACATTAGTTTGCAAATAAATATTTCAGATAATCACCATTCCAAAATACTATTCATTCACCTACAATTGAAAAACCAGCATAAAGCTGATACTTCTGAAATCCCAAGATCCAACCAAGCTTATTACAGAGGTTCAAGGCTTACCACAAGAGCCGGATATTGGATTTAGTGACTGTTATTGCTGAAGATACAATTAGTAAGGATTTAGCGAATCCAAAGTCGAATATGAAGATAATTACCTACCAGCAACAGTTACACAACAAATTATTGGTCAACTCAATCAATCGCAACTTTCCCCAGCAATGATCATTGAATATCCATGGTATCGTTCCACGATTAACAAGATGTGAAAAAAAAAAAACGTTTTTCCTACTCATTTGTCTGTCTGTTGTAACAGCCCAAGTTCGTCAACAATGTAATTGTGAGGGTCCAGACTGCACCCACAGCATTATTTGAAGAATTAAATAGTCTGTCCAACCAAGAGAAAACTTAAACGGAATTATTGGTGCAAGAAGGTAAAAGAAAAGAAAGGAAAGGAAAAGGGATTGGAATGCTTTAAAGAGGAGATACAAAATACATACTCATATTGTAAACAAATCTAAAACAATTGGTCCAGTTTAAGAAAAGTTAGTTTATAAGATGTTTGTAACGTAATTTAAATTTCATGTTGTCAATTTAAAAAAAAAAAAAAAAGAAAGTTCATCTCTGCATAAGAGGAACATATTGACCTATGTACTGAACATTACCATGTCTATTTAAGTCTTGTTGATAGAATAAGAAGGAGAAATGTAAATCAATAAATGAAAACTTTTTTTATTTAAGTGAAATTAATCTGTTGTAGATTAGATCCATTTTAATAATCGGTAATCTCGGTTAAACAGTTCGAATCTCGAATCGTACGCGAGACAAATAAGAAGTGATTTGCACCCCTTTTCATAGCTCGAAAGTAAACAATCGAAACTGCCATCGACTAGAACTGGAACTTCACTCGGCGTAAAGCGATTTCTGACACTTCGGTGTGAACAGGTCGAAAAACTTTCTTCTCTGTCGCTTGACGCATCGCCGCTTCACGCCTCCGTGTGAAGGAGCCTTTATATTATTTCAAGAAATAGTCAGTTCTACCCTGAAGTAACACTGAATCAAGACCACACATATCCGGCCTTGACTAGTACTATGGCTTTGAAAATTTTCGCAGAAATATTTTTTTTCCGTAATCAATTTAAGATTTTTATTTTACTTACTAGTTGGTGTCTCTGCATTTTACAAAACAATTGTATGTGAGCGTTAGTAGTATTCAGGAATAATCAGCTTTTTACGTTTCTCTGTAAATGTTTTTCTATTAATATTTTTCTAGAAATTTTTCTTTTTAGGATAGCAACTTATACAGCTTAATGTTAGATTTACAAAATGTGACTTCGAAAAACAAATATTATCCATGCTACAAGTTATGTTTTCAATGTTATGAAATATTATATTTCATTCAGAATAACTTTCATATATGTGTATACATTTATTTTTTTTCAATTAATGTCTATGGAGTTTAGCAAAATAAATGATAATACCGTACATTTTTGTATAGTCTAATTCTAAATTTAAAACTACCTTAATGGAAACAGATTTCTTGGGATTAAAAATGTCAGATTACATTGTTTTCTTGATCCGATCGTTGACTCAACGTCGTTCGAGTTTACTACAGGAATTGTACACACTTGCAGTGCCAAAGCCAATTAAAATCTTCTCAGATCCCCACTCCAGGAATTTTATCCTCTAACCCAATGACATGAGTTTGCTACAGCAGAGTTTTTAGGGAAGGCATGAAGAAAGAAAAACGAGGGTTCAATAAAAAGATTCAAAAGGGGTTTTGAGAAGAGCCCATAGACGGGACTTTTTAGGTTGCTTTCGATTGCTTGATCATTGGGCTCCTTCAAGACCACACAGTTACAAAAACAACTATTATATATTATGTTAAATACTACGATGAATATAATATGCAAGCAAAACATACCAGTTTATATCGTAGATTTATTATTATATGCAGGAAATTTCGTAAAAATCATTGCTTGCTTTAATTGATAAGGTTGATTTATGCAATTGTAAATAATTTTATTTTAACTTTACAAAATTCAGTTTATAAGTGCATAAAAATTATTTCTGTGAAAAAGATCTTTTGAACAAGTCGAAAAACAAAATTTATATATTATACTGCAAACTAGAAACAATTTCTTCTAAAAGTTCTTTAAGCAACATAGTCGAGATGCTTCACATTTAATATGCAAAAATCTGATTGTTTGAACGAAATAAATTCAAGCTAAGCAATAAACCTTAAATTCCTTAAATTTCTGTATTACAGAAATTTGAAGAGTTGCTGCTTGCAATCAATTTTTAAGTGTAGCTATGCTGTGGTAACTATACCGAAAAAAACAAAATTTTTAAGTATTTTTGCAAAATGCATGTATTTCGTAGTTTACAATTCAATGTCAGTTTGATAAAAATTCAAATAATTCGAAAGAAATATTTTGGGTCCTAGACGTTTTAGGAGTTGAAACATTTAGAATTCAAACGAGTAACTTGTAAATAAAACCAATGCTTTTTTTCCCCCTCAAAAGATTTTTTTAACGGAGATATAGCTCACAAGACAATAAAATATAGTCTTCATTTTATATTTATAATAAGACAGAATCTTAAAATACCGAAAAGCAGTGATCACTAAATTTGCTAAAACAGCTTCAATCAGCAATCTGAGCAACACCAAAGTCATTTTCCCTACTAGGCGTGTGTTAATATTAATTTAACAACGCTGATGAAAATAAGCGTCAACACCAGTTGACAAAAGAATTAACGGTTAATTTTAGAGCCGGTTAACATTAGCGCTTTGGAGAGAAAGGCGCTATAATCTGACATTTGCGGGTGCGTTTTTTTTTTTTTTAACTCGTTAAATTCCACAATATAAAATTTAAAGTATTCTTTTTTCAAATATTTTTTTCGTTAGTGTTAAAAAAAACATTGTTGTAACAAGTTCTTAGTACATTGTCTTACCATAGCTTATTGATAAACATATTATCGATAAGCTATGGTAAGACAATGTACTAAGAACTAATATGTTACTAAACTAATTACTAAAAAGTAATTAACTGAAGTGCCTTGCCCCTTTTAGTATCTTTGCTTTTAATAGAGCTGATTTCTTAGTTTCCCGCATGACGTTGCGAATAGATTCCTCCTGTTTTCCAAGAAATCATTTTATCTTGCTTTTATTCGCTTAATCAATAAAGCCTAGCTATAAAATATTAGTTTAATATAATTCAAAAAAAAAAAAATTGAAACATCATGAAAGACTTATAAGGAATACAAAATTTCGTTGCAATCAAATGCCTTTTGATCGAATATGCAGCTGCTGAATAACTGGAGTTTCTCAACTGAATATTTAGATGGTGTGTAAAACTAATTCCAATTCTACAGCATAACGTTTATACAATTTCGTTTACTGAATTGTACTGTGACAATACCCTCGCACAGTACAGGTTTGCTCCCAGTAGAAGCACCGCCGTTTGAAAGAACACCAGCAATAAGGCTAAAGGAATACTTAAGTGTTTATATCCTCGTTAAAATCATTAACCCTAATTTATATACATGTTTTAATCTCGTATTTTCCTATGATTGTTTTTTGAAATGCATCTAAATAGATCTGTACTTTTATTATGTATGTTCAAAATCAAATCTACCTTTGCAAAATGTTCGCTTTAATGTGTATCTCTAATTTCACCATGCAAAAATAATTAAAAATAATACCAAAAAAAAACCTAAATAATAAATATCAAGCGACATAAATGTTAAATTTTTGATTAAGCGAATAAAAGCAAGATAAAATGATTTCTTGAAAACAGGAGGAATCTATTCGCATCGTCACGCGGGAAACTAAGAAATCAGCTCTATTAAAAGCAAAGATACTAAAGTGGCAAGGCACTTCAGTTAATTACTTTTAGTAGTTAGTTTAGTAACATTGAACATTTAGTAACACTGAACTCGTTATATTCTACGATTCAGGCCACCGATAATATGTTTATTGATAAGCCATGGTAAGACAAAGTAAAGAACTTGTTACAACAAATTTATTTTTAACACTAACGAAAAACATTTTTTCGTTAACAATTTAGATTGAGTAAATAAATGTCAAATGCATTAAAATTAATTTTTTTAGATACCATAGAAGCTGAAATGTTACATAAATTATATATATAATTTACCTAGAGTTCCTATTCGTTTTTTTGCCGATATGATGGAGATGTCCCCGGTTCCTCCAGAGTTACTTGAAATATGACGCAGTGGTATGGTATCACCACTGTAATAACTGGAATCGGGATGTCCATTGCGTCCTCTAGAGCCACTGGACATTAGGTATTGCTGGTCAGATGAAGGGTCATCAGACGGAGGATTATAGTCCGAATAGTAAGGAGTTCTTAACGGCATTCTTAATGGTTGCAGAGGGAACTAAAGGTTAAGATAAGAGTGATATGTTGAGGCATAGTTGATTAATTGAACCTGCAAAATGAAAAGAAAAGTTATTCAAGTTATGTAAAGACAAAGTCTTTTTTTTTCTTACACTATAAAAATTTGTACCTGGAATTTAAAAAAGAACTTCTTCCGTTTGCATACGAGTTAACAAAAAACAAATTTCATTAAAAAAATATTAGGATCATTTAATTTTTTTCTGGCATATATAACTGAATTCTCTCGAACTGAAATCATGGGAGAAGAAATACCCCACGGGCAGCTTAAAATAAAATGGAAACATTAAAGGTGCGAGAGTATTTTTATTGATGATGTAAATGAATCCAGACATTTTTTGCAGCTTCAAGAGAAATTTTCAATAAAAACTGCCGATATTAATAACAGAAAATCTAATAAAGCAGATCTTTAAAGCTCGGCATTTTTTTAAATGAGCAACTCTATCGAGCCAGAGATTAAATTTAGAAAGAAAGCATTTAAACATTGATGAACTTCACACCACTCATAAAATAGATTTCAATGTTAATAATTTTTAATATCTGAAGTGAATACAGCACCAGGGGCAAGCAAAATCAAAATGGCTAGCAAAAATGAACTGATTAACTTCACACCATTATTCGTATGGCCGAGTGGCTAGCGCTCTGGCGCTCGGTACCACAGGTTTCGGTTCGAGTCCCGGCGGGGCCATGGATATTTGTAGTGGTTCGAATCCACTTTAAACCCCGTAGGTCCCGGTCTAACACGATCGTAGAGCGTTGTGGAGAGTGACATATTAAAAATAAGGAAAAACTAACTGTTCATATGTATAGTGATTAGGGGGATTATAGTCCTTGTTGCTTCACATCCCCATATACCACATCATTAAAAAAAAAAAAAAAAAAAAAAAAAAAAAAAAAAAAAAAAAAACCATTATTCGTAAACAGGATACGAATCTCAATTCACACGAAAACACACAAATTGAAGTTTTATATTCTATCACCCTACACAATTTTGCAAAATAGGCAAATAAAAGTGGAATACTATTCCAGATTTTTTTTTCTTTCACAAGTAAGCCAACAAATGCAATAATATTGTTTCGAAAGAAACAATTCCAAATAGAGCTTTTTTGTATCTGACAGCAGATTTATTTATCAACACAAATATAAGAAATACAATAGTTTCCGCAAAATACTAAAAAGAAATTTCGCAATGTATATGTCAATAAAATAGAAGTTTGGCTTAAGCAAAAAGTATAAGAAAGAGAACATAAAAATATGCAACTCGGGATACGAAGGAATGGAAATCAAAACAAATTTCTTTTTAAATCTCCCTCGTATGCATTGGCGTCCAAAGTTACAAGCACATATTTATTCAAAATAACGACAACTAATATTTAAAAATTGATGTATTTAACAATTTCCAAATCATATGTGACAACGTTGATTTAGGTGTCTGTTAAGCGGTTAAAAAGTAACGTTGTTCTAAAAATGAAACTGATCGATTTTCTTAATGATAATGGATTTGTGTAAATAAAAGTAACAAATTTAAAAAGTGCTAAAAATTTAGTTTTATTAAAAAACCTTTATATTTTTTCTCATTTGTTCCTATTTAAACGGACTGTTTTATTAAATCCAGGTACATTAGTCGAAAACCTAAAATATTTATACTTGAATAGTTCTGAAACTTATAACCAAAATAAAAGCACGATTATTTGAATTTGTAAAGAATTCAAAATACTTGCATAATAAATGAATAGCAACAAAGTAACTTAAAACTTAAGAAACTCGACATTACTTACAGAAACTCTAATATAAAACATATTTCACGATAAAAAAAAAATCTCGTTCTTCGTGAGAATTGAACGCAACTATATTCACTAAGAAAATTAAATGCAATTATTCACAACAAATTTGATTTAGAAGGGGAAAAAAGCTTTCCAAACCACGAATATTCTGCAGTTATGGACGGAAATGAGAGGGCAAATTCTTAGCATAAGAAAAACTCATTACGAACTTATGCTAAAAAGAGAAAAAATGAAGACCACTTGGCTCAACAACATCTATAAAGAAAAACTTTTTAAAATTTAATACTCCATTTTTTAAAATTTAGTGCACTGAAATTTTCCAAAAATTCCGCAAAAAAAAAAAAAAAAACCTTCCATACAGATTTGAATTCTACGGAAAGAAACAACCAATCAAGAAGGAATAAATCTGAATGGGACGAAAATCGGTAGAAGTGATATGTACAGAAAAAGAAATTCAAATTTCAGGAAATGATATCTTCAAATAAAGGATAGCACCATAAAAAGTGCAATAAATAAGGCGTCAACCATCTCTTGTATCGTTATGGAAATAATGCGACCATTTTTAACTTTGTTATATTTTAATGCAAAGTTAATTCTCCCTGTCAGCAAACGGGGGATAAAAGCCTTAAGGCCCAGGTGCCCCTTCTCCAACACCCCTCGTTCGACTTGTCCTTCAATGGTAAAATTGGTATATGCTGTCATTGTGGGATTGCTTGCATGAAGCTCAATTTTCGAGATAGATCAGCAAGATCTTGAGAGCTTCATGAAACCCCAAATTTGCTCTATTGGCTGGCCAGGGAAAATGTTTGATAAGAATGAAGTCAAATGGTAGAAATGACTATCGTGTGTGACCGGCCATTATCCTGTGAAAGGAAAGGCAACGCGACAAAATAATTTTGACATACGGCCGTACGATAGGGATGTCAATAAAGGGAAATGGCACATCAGAAGACTCCCGGTTATAATGTACAGCAGATGACATTATCTCACTGTTACGGTTAATATATCGTTGCTTTCTTGGTCATCATCCACGTATTCGCTGATTATCAGTACTCAGTTTGAAGCAGGACTCATCGTTGAAAGCAATTCTCCATCCAGTTCATAAGATTCCAGGTCGAACCAGGTTGGCATACGCCTTCGTCTGTGTGCACAGGTGAGAAGTAGTCGGCCGATGGTGCCATGTCATCATTGGCCGTACGTATATTGGGCATACATACTGCCTTTTTGATGTTATGTTCTACCGTGGTTTTAATCCTTTTTTTGTTCACGTCGCCGCATTGCTCCATCACAAATGTCAACAACCTTTCTACTTCCCTTGGCACTTCTCACAAATCATGATACATGGTCAACATTGTGCGCGAGACATAGGTAAAAGTGAGGAACGAAATCAAATTTCTCTTTTTTTTACGCAACACCCGGATCTTCAGTTGCGAAACTCCACCTATTCATCTATTGACTGCCATAGTGTAATCGTTTGTAAGGGGATCGATATATATTTTCATACGAAATTTCTTATAATCAGATAATTGCTTTATATGCAGAATTTTTTTATTAGAGTGAATATTGGATTGACTGTGATTAAGCTTCATTTTGATGCCGTTTTATTAATTTCGACTAATTAGCATCAGAAAAAACGGTCTTGATTTTTTTTTTCCGGCAGTAGCAGCACTTTTTCAGATAAGGAATTCGAACAACGAAAAGTAGCTACTTACGAGGAAAAATAACTCATTCCTCTCACTTTTGATATTTTATTAAAAAGTCCATTTATGGATTTCCCTAAATTTAATTGGACACTTAAAAGCTTGGACGTTTTTTTGGTAAAGTACTACCAATTTTGAATGATAAAAAGATTCTGTACGGAACGGCATTGTTAGTAAACTCCCGATGTAGCTGCTATTCAATCTATGCACAAGTTAATCAACTTTTTTCAAAAATAAAAGAATTTAGAGTTACTAGTATATTTTGGAGAAATTGTCCAAAAATCTGGAGAATTACAACAAACCTTAATCATTTATTTTAAAAATTAAATTTAATGTTAAATATTTGAATTATGAATTTTAAAATTCCCACCATTTTAAGTTGGCGCACTTTATTATCATACAAGTCTCTAATTTTATTGAAAATAATGAAGGATACGATTATTTTCTCTTCGGAAAACATCATCAGAAGTAAAATTGAGAACTACATTTGAAAATAAGTTGAATGAAAAATAAAGTACAAGTTACAAAATTAAAGCGCTATGTTTCCTTTTCATAAGCCATTTCATGAAAGATAATGGTCGCAAAGAATCAATAGAAATGAAACAACTTTGTGAAGCTCAGATCGACTTAATTGTTGTATAAGATTCAACAATATGTCGATGTTTATTAAATTTGTAATACTGCATGCTAAACGACATCTGTTTATATTTTATGCCATCCTAATAACATTTGATAATTCGTTATTCGTTTTTTGTAATAATGTATTATGATTCGTTTGATACGGATAATTATGACAATAGAAAATTTCAAGAACGATTCAAAATATTAAATCATTAAGAAATATTAAAGAACTTTTTTTATTAGCAAAGAAGAAAAAATCTTACAGGTAGAAATTTTTTTTTTTTTTTTTTATGAAGACTAACAAATGATCATCATTCACTAAATATTTGTACAGAATTTTACCGAAAAGTAAATACATACATACTCAGTCAATAGTTGCATTTTTACTGAATTAATCTCGCAATACAAATGATAATGCTAACCTTCAATGATATTTTTAGTAGTTTTAGATGCTTATCAGCGATGGCGAACACACCTACCAATAGTAAAAGCCACAAAATGTGAATGAAATGTGTTTTCCTTGATGCACAACTGTAACTGAAGTTTATAATATCGCCAAATAATGCAACAAAAGCAATTTAAAAAACTGGTGGACATTTTCATAAAAATAGGTTTCGTTTTGAAGTTATTTAAATTACCAATTGTGTACTATTACTAACAAGATTTAATGCATGAAAAAACATGCAGTATTATGTATTAATAAAAAAAAAAAAAAGTAACTCATTTTGAAATGAAAACAAATTCAAAAAATTTGAAATGATGTATGCGCTTTATGTTATAAATTTGTCTAGTCAACTTAATTCTCCTTTCAGTCTAGACTATCATTCGCTTTTGATAAAGAAAAGATGCAATAGCGACACTATTTTTCAGCACATTATTGAATAAGACTTGCTTTATTTTTTAAAAAAAATGCATATAATTCTCTACCTTTGGCGGAACTATTATTCTCGAAATGGATATTTTTTTTAATGCGTTTTTTTTAACAGAAATGCTTTTAATATTGGATAATAATGTTAACTGGATAATGTTATAAAATAGAAAAAAATATTTTTCAAGGTATGTATTTCAATCTTCGTTTTACTCAACATCTTACATCTCAGTACAGCAATTATAAAGCAAATTAATTTTGATTAAAAAAATGTAACTTCACTTAAATCCATTTCCAAATCCTTTCTATTCCAAGAAATTCTTAAAAATTTGAAACAATGTAGGAAACTATTTGAAGTTTATTTTCCCTAAAGAAATAAATGCTACATAATATACAATAAATAAATGTATACAATTAAAATTATGTTAAGCTGTAAAAAAATGGTTAAAACATCTACATAACACAGCTTAAATATTTTTCTAACAAAGCACTTGACAGTAAAAAATCTACTGCGAAATACTTTGTTAAGGACCTAAGATCTGAACTACTTTCAATTAAAGCAGATAAATTTTCAATCGAGCACAGAAATTTGGAAAACAAATGACTTACAGAAAGCAAATAAAACTGGAGAAAGCACGGAACAATGCAAAATAGCTACGAAAATGCTTGACCAACAGACAAGGGTTCAAGCAATTGAGGAAACCACCCTAAAACATTATGAAAGATGGAAAAGCTAGGATACAGAATCTCCGCGGGCATACAAAGTCACGTGAGCCGAGTCTTGACAAAAAGAAGTGCAAGACCAAAGATAAAAATCTACGCAATGCAGTTAGTAATCCTGTTCAAGAAACAATACAATAAAAAGAAATTCGAAAAGGAAATGAAACAGTCATTTAAAAATTTAAAACGTTAATTGCTAATGCAATTAGTGTTTTGAAACTGTATATAGAAACCAATGCTGTCGCAAAATTAAAATTTCAAAGGGTGATTGAAATGCTTTAATAAAGAAAGGCTGTTACAGGAACATTTATATATCCAAGAAATTGAATGCGAGATGCTTAAAAATCGAAGAAATTGAAAAATAATGAATACCATAGTTTCGAATTTTTGAAAATGCTGCTCATTTCTGTTGCAAACAGATTTGTAACAGAAACATAAGATGAATGTTCCAATTTTGATTTTGTATTACTGTTCCACCAACTATTCAATGAGAAGGTAAATATCCAGTTTAAAGACGGACGAATCGATTACTTGTTAAGAGTGCTACTCGAGTATAAGCGAAATAAAGCAATTTTGAAAGTTGAAAACCATCAATCTAATTTTTCCCTTTTCATATTATGCAACCTTAAAAATATATGAACTTATACAGTGCATGAAAAAAAAATAATCCTACTACAACGTTGTGTTTGAATTTGTCTAACTTGACAGCTTTCAATTTTCCATTCTATAGGTGGTCGGACAATAAATCAATTCTTATTTTAAATATCGGGAAAACAGGCAACCTCAAATACACCCGACAAAGAAATTAAGACGACATATATCTGACATCGTTGTAATAAAACAATTTTAAAAATAACTCATTTAATTAATGAATGAATTATTTTAATACAATGATGTCAGATTAAAAAAAAAAAAAATGACGTTTAAGTAACACATTAAGTTTTATATTATTTCTTCTGAATAGTCGAATTTTTATACTATGGTTTGGTTTCCTAATAATTGAAAACTAATAAATTTGAATACGTTCCATCCGATTATTGCTTACTGTTTGCTGTCATTTACAGTTTGCTCCATTAATTGCTTCCCTGTCATTTACAGTTTGCTCAGTAATTGCTTCCTGTCATTTACAGTTTGCTCCAGTAATTGCTTCCTGTCATTTACAGTTTGCTCCAGTAATTGCTTCCTGTCATTTACAGTTTGCTCCAGTAATTGCTTCCTGTCATTTACAGTTTGCTCCAGTATTGTTTCCTGTCATTTACAGTTTGCTCCAATTGTTTCCTGTCATTTACAGTTTGCTCCAATTGCTTCCTGTCATTTACAGTTTGCTCTAATTGCTTCCTGTCATTTACAGTTTGCTCTAATTGCTTCCTGTCATTTACAGTTTGCTCTAATTGCTTCCTGTCATTTACAGTTTGCTCTAATTGCTTCCTGTTTTAATTTGCTCTAATTGCTTCCGTTTTAATTTGCTCTAATTGCTTCCCGTTTTTAATTTGCTCTAATTGCTTCCTGTTTTAATTTGCTCTAATTGCTTCCTGTTTTAATTTGCTCTAATTGCTTCCTGTTTTAATTTGCTCTAATTTTCCTGTTTTAATTTTCTATTAATTGTTTACTGCGTTTCATTTATTTCAATTTACTCTTATTTTCTTACTGTTTTACACTCATTTTGAGTATTATGTAGTGTAAAAAATAATTCCTTCGTTCATGGTATACGTTTAAGGAATCAAGCACTTCAATTGACTGATTTAGAAAGTGCCTTTTTACTTCTATTGCATCAATCTATCCAATAAATAGCAATCCATTATGCTTGCTTTCAAATAACAAATAAAAATGCCTCTCAACATGGCTATACATGTCAAAAAAATTGGTACAATAGTACTAATTTTTGTTTCATTTTATTTATTTATTATTTTGTTATTGTTGTAATTTTGAAACAGTGCTTAAAAAAGATTGGAAGCAAAACTTTCAATATAATGATAATATAGATTAATACTGGCATTTTAATTATTCAAGATGTTTCAACAATTTATGATAAGAAACTACACAATTTCATATCTCATTTAACACAAAATTTTGAAAAATTCTTTAAGGCTTCTAAATTGGTAAAAGGTAATTTTTTTAATCATAAAAAGTGGTAAATCAACGAATGACATTTTCATGTTCAATGTACCCAATGTACATTTTTTTTAAAAATAAAATCGTAGAAACTTTGCTATTTATTCGTCTACAGGATGAAAAATTCTTGTAGGTGCTCTTTCATAATGAATATGAAAGAGTTCAAGGAAAAAAAAAACATTCAGTTTCCCCAATTTTTTTTTATTTTTTATTTTATTATTTATTGTTCAAACCAAAGTGCTATTGGAGCCTTTTGATTCATTTGATGAAACTAAAATAAAACTAGTTTAAAACTTACTTTGGTTTAGTTCATTTTTTTAAGCTCTAACATGCAATTTAGAAGTAAAAAATATAATTTATCACACGATTCAATTCTCTGTAGATAAAGGATTGGGATTTTATGAGAATATACGAGAGTGTACACAAACAAAACTGGATTACAGAGAGATTTAAACACTGAAAAATTTAATAATTTTAAAAGCTGAATTGAAATTTGGATTGATTTTTTTAAAATTAAAAATTTGATTAATATTTCATACGATATACATCAGCGATAAGACTTAAAAATATTGATACCAACGTACTAAAATACGCGATATAATATATGAATTAAAATTTCTCGCGATACAAATTTAAACTTACCCACGATTAACTTTTTCAAGACTTTTAGTATTAATTTTCGTCCCTTAATTTTATTTAAGTAATTATTAAACTAGATAACCAAAATCTTTAAAAATGAATTACTGTATGAGCGTTAATTTTTAAAACGTAAAATACGTATTTTAATATTTCCAGTAAAATTTGATAACTAACTGAATATTGATTTGACTAAAAATATGGTATTTGAAAGTAAATGATCCAATAATGAAATGTTTCAACCATTCGAGCAAGCTTGTATGTAGTTTACAAATGCTGGGCACCTGATCTAGAGTCATTCGAAAGCCTTTATATTAAAAAAAAAATTATCATCAATTAGAATATTCATACTTCCATGTATTACAATAGCTATTTTGATGTTAAATGGTGGTGAAGAGATATTTCTTTAGTCACTAAAAACGCTACAAATGTCATTTTTAGTGAAGTCACACAACTTTAAGTTTACTTTTAATGATAGTGAAAAATGTTTCCATTAATTCATAGATATTATCAATCGTAATAAAATGTTTATGAATAAAAATTAAAACTATAGAAAATTTTTTAATTCAATGAAGTCCCAGAAAAATTTTGTCGATTTACAGTACAGATTAAATGTAAAGAAATTAAGAAAGTTCAGATTAAATGAAGCAAAATACACGAAGATCAAGCGAGCAACTTTAATGACTCCTCAAAGCTATTTTTCTCGAAATGGCTATTTTCATTGCATTTAATAAAGATTCTGTGAATTATTCAATTTGGAGTTAAAAGGTTGTTTTCAAATGCTTTATAAGCAAAACATTAAAGTAGCACTAAAAAAAACAGCACAGATTTTCTTCAATGTCTGAGAAAGTTTAAAGCTGCCATCTATTCCAAATTATAGTGCCCCGATAAATCCTACTTCCGTATTTTGTGTGAGAAATTGCATTTTTAAACATCTTTCTGTTTTCTTTAGCAGCACTCTCGTGATAACGCCCATGAGAAACTTAATTTGAAACAGCTGCAACTCATTTCTCAATAAGGAACGGGTATTTTTTTAACGTCTTTAATGAATCGCTTTTGCTCCGCAGCTTACAAAATAACGAAACTTTTTCTACCTTTGCTGAAATATAAGCTGCGACGCTTTATTTTATAAATTTGCACAACTGAATATACAAAAGAATTCCATTGTAACAATGAAATTTATTACAAGGCAGTTTTTAAACCCTTTTTAGTCTGAAAAATTTATAGAAAGAGAAAAGAAATATTCACACAGACAAAAAAAAAAAAAACTTCAGCAACAGAAGTTCTACTGGCTTTTAGCCAAACAAGCTTATGTTTCATTGCAGCTATAAGGTTTTGGCTAGTTCAACGTCTTTGTTTATATAAAAAGTTCGTTGAACCTGAATGATCCGTTTCCCAGGGCCTTTAATATATAATTTTAGTGTTTCAGTGATTGCATAATATAAACAACTACAGAGTCCGACCTTCAATTTTGCATTTGGTTTGCATGGCTTCCAACTAATTATGAAATATACGTTTGGTTTAGTAAAGCTCGTTTCTACATTGCACTTAAATTCAACTTCATTTTCTGTGGCATGATTTTTATTTCACTTTGCCTTTATCTTTGGGAATTACAAAGGATCGGAAGTTTGGCAAGTATCAATTTAAATTTTTTTAAATATAGATATTTAACAAGGTATCCATTTAATCACACCAGATATTTTTTTCCCTGCAGAACACACTATATTAATTATAAAATTCATAACAATTTTAAAACAGAACATTAGCTCCAAATATGCGATAAAACATTCATTTAAGTCGCCTTTATTTTTCCTTCATTTATTTAGCAAAATTTACTCAAGAAAGTACTGTTTAGAACAGATTAGAATTCAAGTAAGCGCCCAGAAGACACGAGACAAGCCACTAAATTACCCGCAACAACTCAACTCCTAAAAAAAAAAAAAAAAGAAATCATTGTAATTCAATACAACGACAATTGGAATTACGCAGCTTTCAGTACTAGCATCAAATCCTATAAACCAAATCGCTAAATGCCTTTAAAAAGAAAAGAAAAAAGCCCCCTATTTCCTACACTAAAAATGCGATGAAAAAATCCAGAGCAGAAATCAAAATACAAATCACGGCGAGATTCTTCGTTCAAAGGCACGCAGATGTAGCTGTGGGTTTAAGGTGGGAGGAAACGAAAAATTGTGTTGTTTTCCGGTGTACGTGTATATAATAATGGAGGTAGACAGCCTTTCGTAACAGGGGAAACGCCGACCCCGAAATAGTGGAGGACGGAAACCATCTGCAACTTTATCATTGGAGTTTTTTTTTTTTTTTCCTAGACTCCCCGTCCTAGTCAACCGTGCAAAAGGTAAACCACACGAAATATTAATGACCAGATGCATATATTACAAACACGGCGAAAAGAGTTTCGATTTCCCCCACACACACTTTACGGTCGAAATGAGTTAGGGCAAATTTAATATCGCTGCGACGTAAACTCTACAAAGAAAGTGCATTTAACACTGATTTATTAAAAGATTACTCTTCAGAGAAAAAAAATACTTCCGAATAGTTTTCCGAAGGAAATAATCTTTCTTGGTTAATTTTAAGTGCACTTATTAGAATGTTAGATAAAATGACAATTTATTCTTAAAAATTTTTTTTTTTCTCTCATTTTACTGTTGAATGTTTAAAATATATTTAAACGGAAAAAGTTACATAAATATAAAAGCTGCCAGAATTTAAATTTAATAGAGATCAAAATAGAAATAAACGGAAATCTATATGTTCAAAAAGCTCATTCGAAAAATTTTTAAGAAAATTATAAATTTTTTTTTTTTCAAGAAATATAAAATTTATTGTTTTAAAGAATTTGTATGTATAAAAATACTTTAATTGAACAAATATTTTTTTTTTTTTATTGTTGTTCATTTCAAGACTATAACAAAAACGTTTTTAAAAACTATGACTTTCAAAATGAGAAGTTTTTTTTACTATCATCAAAAATGTTTTACCACTCACGAGAAAACTACATACCTTGATCTAGTTAGCAGAATTTTTATAGACTTTTCTGCACTTATAGTTGATAAAAAAAACATTGCATTTCGTATATAAAAATAGAGTTGTACGATGTAAAGAAAAAAAACTGGGTTTCATTTTCCGATGAACTACATATTAACAATTGCAATAAAATGTCAATTAACTAGACTTCCAGGAAAATCAGAATATTGTCCTTTCAACAAATTCACCTTCAAACATATTCTTTTAGTAGAGAGATACAATTCAAAGAAATCTTCAGATGCAATAGGTCTTTAACTCAATCACTGCGCATAGGTAGTAAAATATGAATCTTATCGCAAAACGAACAAAAATCATCCACCATTTTTCGATAAGCACTCCAAAAGGAAATCTACAAACGGAAAAAATCTTTGACATCAATCATATTTTTGCTTTAAGGTCGGAAGTATGGCAATAATGTTACATACAGGATAGAACACGAAAATGTCAAATGCCTTTACTGAACAAGCTTACATTAGAAAAAAATATATCGGGGAAAAGTATGGACAGGAGTTTGAGTAATCAACTTTCAAATTCATATGATTTCATTTTGATTGATCGATAGCTTCATAGAATTATCTAAAATGTTATGGGTTTAAAATGGAAAGAAGAAATTGTGACTTTTACTAAATAAGAAAATACTCTTTCTAGAAGAAAAAAAAAAAATCCGATGAGCCCATAAAAATAATTTGATTTTTAAAATTTCATATACAGATTCATTTATACCAAACAATGACTGAATTTTCAAGGCAAATGACGATTGACTTTAATAAAGTCAGTTATTGTGCACTACAACGCAACTAGCATAATATAGTATAAAATTACACACAATTGTTACCCTTTTATCTTTTTCCGTTGACCGCGTTGCAGTTCGCTGGAGAAACATTCAGTAAAACCACTACGATTTAGCGAAACCTTACAGCTAATAGGACGCCTTTATCGGGATACACAAAACTGTCTGTTTCGACACCTACACAGAAGGCATGGCTGTGCAAACGTCCTGGCAACAATGGTTACGGAAGGACAACAGTATGAAGGCTCTAGAAGGCCAAGGTTAACGAATGCAAGACAAGATCGGATGATGTACGACAGGCCTAAACTGTCCCAACCGCATCATTTACAGCTTATTCCATAACCTCTGTGATACTTTACACCATCTCAGTGTTTCGATGAGATTTACATTCACTTTGCCAAATTAGAAAACTGCCTTTAACTGAAAAAAAAAAAGTCTTTAATTAGTCTAGTTTCAGAATTACCCCAACATGGCTGCTTGTTATCGTGTCCAAGCGTGGTTATCAGGAGACTGTAAGCACAGTGTTGAATAATGAAACGGGATTCAGTCTTGGAGCAGATGACCATTGGATACGAGAGTGGAGGTGCCAACGGCGGCAATTACTCTGTTTTGTAAGCGCACACAGGCTTTAGTGTAATGATGCGTCTCTTAGGAGAGCAGGTCAATAATCCTCCTGCATATAACTGCTCAACGATGTGTTAACATCCTACGGCGTTTTGCATTATTCTTTCATGGACGCAATCTTGGGACCATTTTGCAACACAATGCCATGCTAAGTATGGCTTTTTTATTCGGACTCCCTCTGATACTATTCCTTGGTCAATAAAGTCGCCAGATCACTCGCCAATTTATTATATGCGAAACAGACTGCCAGATCCGGGTACTTCAAAATATTGCAGATTTGGGGCAACAAATGAAAAATGTTTGCTAGAATGCTGGATAGAAAATTATCAGGAATCTATCATCTTAACAGATTTATCCATGGAAGCATCGCTCGCAGGAAAGGTTTCACTATTTACTCATTGGAATATTAAATATGCAATTGCTTGCAATTCGTGGGCCCTATGACTCTGAATTTGAATTCATTTTATTTCATTACGCATGTCTGTGCTTTGATTTTTTTTTTTTTTTTTTTTTTTTTTTTTTTAATAAAAAGCTTTCTTCAATATGCTTCGAGCGTTTTTGCAAAAGATGACTTAGCATGTTAGAATGATAAACATCAGTTGATTGAAATATTTAATGCATTCACGTAATTAAAAAGACACGTGGTTCTGTTTGTGGTGTTGTAATAACTTATTGCTGCAATTATTTTCTGTATACCATCTTCGTCATTTTCTGTCAATTACTTTTTAGTTAATCAAAATGAAATTAAAGATTTTTGAATTTCATTTTTAAGTTTATGAAAAGTAATGCAGTGGGCGATAGAAAATAATCCGACAAACTTTTTAAGCTAGATGGGAATACGATTAGCTAATTTCGCTAACATAAGAAATTGAGAATCTAAAACCCGCAGTATTTATCAAGATTCAAATAGTTCCCCAATGAAGACTGTTAGTTAAACTTTATCAACCATGGCAAAAATAACATCGAAACTTAATCATTTTCGTGATCTTCTTTAAATACACTAGTTGATGCAATATAAAACACTGTTCAGAAGCAAGTTTGGGATAAATTAATTTGTTAAGTGATTTTTCTCTCATTTTTGAGGGAACACATAAGGAATATTTTTTTCAAATTATGTATTCAAAAAAACGATTAAAACGTTTCCATTTTAGAACATTCTAGATCACTACTATTAAGCATTTTGAGTAAGGCAATCAGTTCTTTGATGGTCATCTGATAAAGTCACACCCACGAAGTTTAAAAATGATTGCCTTTGACAAAGGGAAAGCGTGGGATTCATGTGAAAGCGCTTCAAGCAAATTTCTTAAGTGAATCGAGATGGAACGATTAAAAGCCCAGCTGCAGTAAATAAAATTATTCGTTAAATGTTAAAAACCACGTTCTAATGTGTATTAAACATAAGTTTCTCAACTTTCTTTCATCCTATTTCAATATATATTTTTATCAGCAATTTTCTTACACATTAACATTTTTATTTTACATAAAATAATAGTTGAAATAAAATCGAACCTGGAAAATCGATTACTGGAAATTTATGTATTTTTTTAGGCACAAATTTATAAATACACATTTATTCCGCAATGAAAAAGTCAAGATAATTGATGACCTAACGAAATGTTTTATTCATTTTAGGAACGTTATAATTTTTTATTATTTTGACCGTAAACACGAAGATGTTCGTCAAAATTTTAATATTTTAAATGAAAATGTGAATTCATGATAGAATTTTTACTTAGGCATATTTGTTTGATAAAATTACGGCTGGCATTAAAAAATGCCAGCCGTAATTTTATCAAACAAATGGATTTAAAAACAAACTAGAAGTAAATGAGAATTGAAAGATTGAATAAAATATTGTATACTAATTTATACTCAAAATAAATTGGTAAATTACATCATATGAAATTTCTGCTTTAAAAACATTTCTGGAATTTTGAAAATATGTCAAGGAACCTATTTGACGTTATTAGTGTGAAAACTATTTTGGGTTTTGAATGACTTTTCAAACTTCAAAATTACTCACGAGGATTTTCTCACCTTTTGAAAAAGTACCTTAGTAATCTTTTACACATTTCAAGTTGTCATAGCAAGCGTTTAAAAAAAGGAAATGAAGCACAAAATTAGCTTTTCGCTTGGCTAAGATGTTTGGCCCCGATAAAAGTATTCTTAATAGAAGAAATCAATCCAAAACAGGACATTGTTTATACACATGTCAAACCAAGTTGTTAAAAACCAGCAACAGAAGCAGTTACGATAAATGATAAATCAGACGAAGTTTAACACCAAACGTTTTAGAAGCGAGAACTTGCGCCATTTTGATTGAGATTTTATTTTTTATGCGAAGCAGGTAATTTGTTACTCGTCTATATTACGTTGCTAACAGCACGGTTTCTTGCCGAGAAAACGAAAAAGTGTGGCAACTAACTTGTTGGTATGCCAAGGATAAATTAATTGGCGTCGTAGTCAGCTCATTAGCCATACAGTCTTTTACGACTTACTCCCTGAGGCACATTTCTTTCCTAATCTTGAATTTAAACATGTACTTTTTTTTTGAAATCTTGGTTACGTATTATACTAGTATGACTTTAGAAATAATTTGAAATAAATTTCACGACAATAAAAGCTCTGCATCATTGGCAGCAAGTAATTTTTTCATACAATTAACGAAAGCTTTTAAACATTATCTAGTTTTATGACGAATATAATCACTTCGAAAACTTTCATTTAATTTGAGTTGAAACATAGCTAGAACAATATTTAAAAAAAAAAAGCGATTTTGCTATTAAAAACATAGATCACAAGCTTCAGCTTGTATTTCATTATTTTGTATGATTTCTTTTGGCAATTTATTAATATATTCTTCCACAAAAAATTTTAGCGAAGAGAAACCATTTTCAGAATAAAGTCCAAAATTGCTAGTATACGCATATATAAGAATAAATTAAATATTATGAACATAATAAACAATATATTAGAATTGGGTAGAAAATTTTGACAGATTCTTCGACGAGATTATAAGCTTAGGTATTAACATAACTGTTATATAGATCACAACTAAAGATTGAGTAAAAAATTAGAATTTTCGAAAACTAAAAGATGATTCATTACTTTTCTTCTTTCTGTTTGATCTTCAAAAGGAATTATGTAAAACTTCATTTGCATATATTTACAACAAAACCTCGCTGTGAAAAAAAAAAATAGAACCAATTTATAATTTGTGAAGAAAAATTTCAGTTTTATCGGGAAAGACGATCAACAAAAGCGTATTCTTAAAGAGAATGATTCTAGAAAGGGCAATAGTCATAAAATATCCCCCTTAAAAGTTATATTGCAATATATTTTTTGAGAAATGTACACGTATAAAATCCAATTCTGAAATTGTTCTCCCATAATCAATATATTTACTGCAAATAACCGATTATAAGCATCGATGAATTCCAATTTCTCAAAGAAAAATTCTAACAAAAACTGGTTTTGCTTGTCTTTTACTGGTAGACAGATTGGACCCTTACAGGTATCCGAGGAACAATAGCATTCAACAAAATATTAAGTAATAATTTTCTTTCGCCTCTAAAAACCATTTCCCATTTCCGGATCGTCTTTAACTATAACCAAAAGATTTTTAGTGAACTGTATTCGAACGTGCAGTCCTCAAGTTCTATTCAACAATCCCAGAGTTCTTTTGTAATACTTCCGTTTCTCATAAATCGAATGAAACCAAAAGAATTGACACAAATATAATTCGTTCTATACGGGAACAGGTTCCATTAACTAAGGTTTGTGAATTGACGACGCTTGAAGACTGCTAGTATTAAGGTAATTATCAGACACTGTGCGATTTCGATAATTCATCTTGAATCGATTAGAATTATTAAAAAAATAAAACAACGGTTATATTAATGTAAGAAACTGCTAGAATTCAAGAAAATTTGAATTTTAAACAAAACAAACTAAGTTTTGACACTTTGTCACATAATTTTCATTTAAAACTTTATTCCTGTTGCAACTTTACTCAACAAATAAAAAAAAAAAGAAAATATTATCCAAGCTATTATTAGCTCCTAAAAATTAAAAACTGTAACTTTATTCCCACAACATTAAGTTTATATGGATTAAAAATTTTTATTACATCTCATGTGATTCGCCGTACAGTAAACACCAAATTCATGAATCGTGAAATGCTTAATGAAGGTTCTAATGGAAAGTGAATGCATCGTTGATAGACAACTTTTAAATTTTTGTTGCCATAGCTGCTAAGCACAGACCAAAATGTTTTTGCATGCATCAAGTCCTTGCTTGTGCGTCACAGGCGTTCCTAATCCCACGGGCATAATGACTTCCAGACAATCTCAACTTTCTGGAAGTTTCGGTAATCTTTATGCCATCATAAACTTAATGCAGCTTCATTCCTCCAGCCGTTTATCTTTCTTCAGAGTTTGTACTCGATTAAAAGAAGCCATTAAATGCTGTTCACTTTCCCTGTCCTCACAGGACCCATAAAAAAGGAACGAATTGACCATGGAAGCAGTGGAAATTACATCAATTAGTATACAATGGAGGCTTTCTGGGAGTTTACCAAGAGTTTTGATACCTCAGATTGAATGTCAACTAAGTTAGCAATAGGAGTGTAGCTAGTGTAGGAAATATTCGTACACCTTTATTTGGATTTAAAATGTACCTGAAATTTCAATTCTTGAAGTAACATTTTTAAACCAAACTAATATAGATAAAAAAAAAATTTAAAAAAAAAACCCGAGTCCTTCATATATTAAAAATCAATTATTCACATAGAATAAATAAAATTTGCTTAACAATGTAAATAATATTCGAACAGTTAACATAATTTACAAATTTTGTAAAAAAATTTTACAATTATTACTCAGCTTGTAGTCTTCAGTATGGATTCGACCAATTTTAATTTTAAAAGGTATCATGGGTTAAAAATAACATGCAAATTGTTTCTCTAATGTTATTAAAAAACCGAATTACTGGTAACACTAATTTTTCCAGTAATTATTTATGGCGTCAGTAGGGATGCCATTATCACTTTTGTTATGTACTTCGTTAGCTGCACGAAAAAGAAAAACTGATATGGGCTGATATTTCACCCATGATACAGTAAGTGTAACTCTTTAAAATTATTTAGTGAAGATTTAATTAGCTGTTAAGTACCGTAGTTATAATTTTTGTTTCTAGTAAGACAATTATAAGCCGAGAGGTAAGTAAATTATTTTAGAAGTATTTTTAATCATTCTATTTTCGTGAAGATAATTCTATAATATGGCATTCCCAAAAAAAAAAAAAATAAATAGAAACAATTAAGCTAGAAAAGGATGATTTTAGTAATTATGAGGACAATATAGTCGATAATGAAGCCGAAGATGTGGAGAATGATTATGTGATAATGAGAGGAAAGTGATTGAATTTTAATTGATGAGAGAGAAGAGAGATTAAAAGAGCTCGTGTAATAATTTCCAATTCAGATGAGGATGAGCTTCATCAACAAGTCCCAATTCATAGAAAGGAAGCTAAATTAAATATGTGGTTTAATGAACAGCCTGGTGCTTCTCAAATACTGATTTTACCATATAATCTGAGGACATTATTAGAAATACTTGACGAAAAGGCCGAGGAAATAACGCCAATACAGCCATCACCATCTAAGCAAAGATGCATATGTACAAGGAAAGAAAAATTTACTACGAGAAGCACAATATGTACCAACTTCATTTGTAAAAGGCACCGCATTATTATTCGCAATAACTGTAAAAATTAATTTTATAATTTTCATGAACTATGCAATTCTTGCATCTAATCCTATTTGTATGTCTTTATGAAATTTATAAAATAAAATTCATTTACTGAGGTTAAATTACACCCATGATACCATTAAAGTGATTTTTAGATGACACTTTTAAGAGTTAATGTAATTAAATTCGAAATGGAATTCGATTCTTCAAGAAAGAATTTTAGATCACTTTTACTAGAGAAATGAATTTTAATTTATCTACAACGCTCCACAAATGTCCACTGGAATTAAGCATTTGATTATTATTAGCTCAATAACTGTTGGAAGAAGATTCTTTGAATGCATTTCTGCATTTGGTTTATTCTACATTTCTCGCTCCATCAAATCCAAAACTATTTAACTCTTATAGAAGATTTTTTTTTTTTAAATTCAGAACCATGGAGAAATTTTTTTGCAAAAACTTATAATTCACGATATTTTTCTCATCACAAAATATTTTGTTCTAACAACTCGGCATTGGAAGCAAGCTTCCTGCGTGTATTTTGTACTGTACTTATTGATACGTATACTCTAAAGCTTATATATACTCTCAGCTTTGAAGCTGAATTGCTATTTTAAGAACCAAATCTTGATTATTGACTGCATAATAGAGCGAGGTCTATCAATCAAAACTGAAATTTGATTTAATGTTTTACATGCTTTACGAAGTTGTAAAATTCGTTCCTTTTAGTTGTAAAATTCGTTGCAGTCATCGAAAGTTTCCTCCCTATTTCTAAGTGGTACACTTAAAAATTTAATTTGAAATTTGTTTTTGATTGAAGCACATATACTGAAAAATCTAAAAAAATTGCACACTTTCATTTTTTGAAACGACTGCAAATCACAATAAATTTGCATTTTTTGCGTGTACGAATATGTTTTACGCCTTCAAGTTTGGACTTGAAATTTTTTGAGAGCGGATTTCTTGGGCTTTTTCAAAATTTTTAATAAAAGTTATAAAATAACTCCAAATTCAAATAATTTATTAAATTATGATAATTGTTTCCACGAAATGTACTCTCTATTAAATAAAAAACGTTTCACTATAAATCAGTACTGTCTGAATTAAAAAAAAAAAAAAAAAGGAGGGTGGGGTGGGGGTATTTTAATAAATTTTGTTTATCGCACTTCTTCATGGGGTCTTGGTTTCCCTTTTTAAGAAACGTTTAGTTAGAGTACCTCATTAAACTTCTGAGAGCCATTAAATTTCAATTAAATATTGCAGCTTCTTGATCTATCGCAAATTATAACTACACTATTCAGATTTTTTTTTTTTTTTTTTGTATACCTTTCTTTTTAAAGTCACAGAACCTTTGGAAAATCACTCGTTATATACTTAACAGTTTCTTGTAACGAGAGTCTACTGCTATTCACTAAAAGTCCACTGTGTAGGTACCTGGCAACTAATATTGGAAAATCACTAGGAAACTTTTTTTTTTTTTTTTAAATCGTGAAATGCATATTGAAGGATGCAGCTTCTGAATTGAAAAGAACTTTAAACAATCTTTGTTTGCCAATTTAAAGAACCCAAAGTTTCTTTTATATGTAATACAAGAACAACATTTAAGAATAAAAAACTTATTTCAATAAAATATGAATTTCAGAAAACTTTCAACAGAAACTTCATATCTGAAAATTCATTATTTCTTACAGGCTCGAGTGTCTTAAAATGTAGTCTAAAATTGTATTAGGGTCTTATTATGAATTTAAATCTTTTCAAAACTAATAAAATTCAAAGCTAATCTGGTTAGGTAATCGTAGAGAGAAATATAGTTTAATAAAGGAGATAACTCGTATATAGGAATATATATTACATAGAAAATCTTCTTAAGAATGTATTTGAACATAATATATTTCAACTTAACATGTTTAAACTTTTAATTCTACAATAGTAAATATTAGATTAAACGGTACTGCAGTTTTGAGAACACCTTTCACTGAGAAACTTAAACATTACGAGTACCTTGAAACTTAAGGTCACTTAGAAATTTCAGTACGTGTTGAAAAACAAAAAATTAAAGTATCATTTCAAGATGCCTTCCATTTTAAAATTATGCCACACAAAATTTTATAATCAAAGCCAACCACATTCGTTTAAGAACATAGCCAGTTTCATAGTAATAACTTCCCACAATGTTTTTTAAAGCAAAGAAAACGACGAATAAGTAGTTGTATCTTATAGCAGGTAAATTAACAGCATGGTATAAATCAGAAAATGCGATCAATGCAGGAGTTACAGTGCACGCGTGGAAGAATCGCCTCCGCAAAGTTCACTTTCTATGGAAAGAATGCATTAGGTAGGGTTCCAATTAAGAAAGAATGCATTAGGTAGGGTTCCAATTAAGAAAGAATGTACACTTGAAACCCACCGAATATTGCAATTAAGAGGCGGAAATAAAACTAATCTTAACTGAAAGGATTTTCATGATAGCTTAATAAGTAGGTACATACTTTTTTAAAAGGTCATTTTTTGCTTGGGTTAAAGATGGAAGCAACTTATTAAAATTTCGTGGTAAGAACAGTTTTTCAATCCTTCTCGTCAAGGGTCCTTTTCTTTTTCGTTAGGGTTTGTCTAAATTATGGGAACAATGATTGGTTTGTCTAAATTATGGGAACAATGATTGGTTTGTCGCTCTATGGCCATCTTGCGCACACGAAGCCTAAACAGACCGGGACCTACAGTTTAAAGTGAATTCCGAACCACTCACAAACATACATGCCACCGACAGGACTTCAATCTGAAGCCTGTGATACCAAAGGCCAGAGCGCTAGCCACTTGGCCACCAGGGAACGATGAAATCATCATAGGATATTGATATTTTGTAAAACGAAATTTCACAAGAAAATTCATCAACTAACGCCAATTATTTTTTTTTTTTCTTCAAACGTGATCTTGGGCTATGAAAAGCAGAAAATTCGCGAAAGACAAAAATGTGGTAGAACGGTCAGGCAATTCTGTAAAAAATTTGGGGACAATCTACAAAAATACGATTTGAAACATGGATTGCACAACAAAAAAGTTAATATAGAAAAAGTAATTATAGAACGGTCATGATGAAAAAGTATATAAACAAAAATTCTCAAAATTTGTTAATTTCATACCAAATAGTGTTAAAATATACTTTTCTTATAATATCTTATAAATATATTTGTATTTAGTTTTTAATCTATTTGTAATTTGTGAAAAGTAACACATTTAACTGCCTAATTGTTACTACTACAATTAGCCCATCGCTTCCGAGATCCCGGTATTTTTTTTTTTTTTTGTTTATATTTCAAAAATTTTTTTTTTTTTTTTATTGTATTACTGTCCAATGATTTTTTTTTACGTTTGCAAACAAGCCAATAAGAATAGATCAGAAAATTAATTTCATGAAATATAGAGACAACAATGGCAACTTTGGCATTCCAGAATAGGAAAAGAAGTGTTAAAGAATGCACATGTGGATGCATTTTCAACATAATTTCTACCTCACTCGATTCCCGCTAGTGGTGTGCGCTGCCCTGAAAATTTAGTAGACTCGGTGGAGATGAGTATCTCGCACGAGCAGTCGAATTTCCTAGTTAGAAATTGCCAGGCTTGTCCAATATAATGTCGCCCTCATTTATGCCATAAAAAAACAAATCTTTTGGGACCAAAATTTGCCACCGCATGAAAGACAAAAATTGGAAAGAACAATGAGTAAATCCTAAAACCAATGAAAGGAATAAGAAAGCTTAATCAGAAAATTTTCAAAGAAAAACAAAATCCTGAAACTACTTCTGCTAGAAATTTCTTTAATATGCGATGAGCATTTTTAAGCGTAAAACCAACGATTAGTTTATTTATCACATGATCACTTTAGAAATTAAAATATGTCCTATATAATGTCGAATTTCCCAAAACCATCATTCATGAAAACGAAAAGATTATTTTTCCTACATTATATTCACTTTTTTGTCATTTAAAAGACTTGAAAACAGAATCGGTATTCAATACATAACATTGACAATATAACAAATATTTAAAAAAATGCATGGATTACCAGTTTTAAGATCATAGTCATACGATTTCTTTCCTAATATTTCTATAGTAATTGAGAGCACAATTTCTCACCTCGCTTTTTTTTTTTATGTCCCTATCATCCTTGAAGAAAAGAATGGACATTCCAAATGACAAGCAGTAACCGACTCGCAGAATTCTATTGGATAAGTTCGCTGATAAGTTCTCTCTTTTCCAACTTGCAAGTCTAAATCGATTTTTGATCAATGGTTCTTTTATAAATGAAGAAAACTAAATAAAAGTTGTAAATTTCAGCTAAATCCATACTATTGGTAGTTCGTCTGATTTATTATCAATGTAAATAAATTAAAGGAATAAACATTTTATTTTGCAGAGTGTACAAAAAGGTTAAAAGGAATTTTCGCCCAACAATTGATCACTATATCGATTGAGATTTTTCGAAATTATACTTTGAATCTTGAAACTTTCTGCAAAATATATTAAAGGAAAAAAAAAAAAAATCTGAAATAAAAGCAAAATAACGAAAAAACAAAAATTAAATTCTTTGCATTATAAAATTTTTATTTTCAAATGAGAATACACACAAAATGCATTTAAACCTTAAAAAATAATAATTTCTATTTTAGCTATTTGCTAAAGATTATATAAAAAAATATTCTCTAACAGTTTTCGAAAATCAAGGAGCAAGTTTCAATTTTCTGACTTAAAAACTTATTGAAACGAGGATGCAATTCTACAAAGTTTTTTTGAATTAGAATTAGAGAATTTTTCCTTTTACTTAAACTTCAGGGTTGGTCGCACAAAAATGCATAAAAATTTGGTAATCCAATTCACGTAAAGAAAGGTAGTACATAAAAAGATTAGATATAGTATTTTTAAAATTCTTCAAGTTAACTGAAATTTTATCATACAAGCATAACTAATGAATAAAACTTGGAAATGCGCCCACATCACCAAAGCGTTTTAAACAGAGGTATTTCAAAATGATGCAAAAAAAATCAAAATGGTATGCACAAAGAGTTTTTTAAATTTAGTTCAATAAAGTTATACATTGAAAATAATTTTGAGAAATCCAATTTAATAGTTTTGCACCATAAAATAGTTGAAATGTTCGACGCATATAGTCAGTCGGTAGTTATTACACTAATAAGATGAATCTTATTTTTTTTTTTTTTTATTTATTATATTGTGTGTGTGTGTGTGCGCGTGTGCATGTGTGTGTGCATGTGTGTGTGTGTGTGTGTGTGTGTGTGCATGTGTGCATGTGTGTGCGTGTGCGTGCATGTGCATGTGTGTGCATCGTGTGCGTGCGTGCATGTGTGTGTGCGTGAGCTTATGATGAAAATAGATTAATAACTTTTTTTACAAATTTAACTTGCATTAGAAGTGAACGAGTTCACACATTCTATATGCCCAACACGCAGCATTCATTTTGATTCTGCTAATTGCAAATCAAGAAGACTCCATTGTTCCGTCCCCTGTCGCTATCGTTACAGGAAAGGAGTTGCATCGTAGAACGGTACTTTTATAACTTCATCTAACACTGGTGCGTGTTGAGATTATAAATTTACATGAAATAAACCAAACAATATGGCAATTTGAAATTGAGAGAAGAAATCGGTGCTATAACGGACAGGCGTCGAAGCGGTAGGCCCCTAGAGTGAAACATGGGACTGTAGTCAATTTCAAGGAACGCTTGTTCGCACGTAAATAGAAATATTGCAAGAAAATAAAATTCAGAAAATTGAAATTAATAATAATAAAATAAATTTCAGAAAATAACTGGCAAGATGATCCCGGAAAGCTGGAGTTTGGTACGAAACATGTCAAAACATTCTGAAAAAAATTCCATACGCACAATGTGAAAATTGGAGGAATTGAAAGAAGCTGATAACATTAAGAAGTTACAGTACTGCGGTAGGCGCTATGCTGCCATGTTAATTTCCGTAAACAGAATGACTCTGCTTTGAGCATTTACTAGGGTTCCATTTTTCGAACATAAATTTAATTACACTCACCAGTCATTACAATAGTATGTGCTTTCATTTATTATTAATAAATTGATGGATCTATCGACTTCCTGATACTACTTCGAAACTTTTGTTTCCAACTAAAAAATAAATACGCACAAGCTTTTTCCTAACGCACTTGAAAACAAACCTAGAAAATACGAACTCATTTTTCTTCAGAAATAAAACATGCAAACATTTATTTGCTTTTTCTTCCACCACACTGAAACTACTTTCTGCTTTTCCGTTTCTTTTATTTCTTCCACTAGCAAAATCCAGAGGCTTGGTACACCTCGTCTGCCAGCAACATCTTTCAAACGATATCGCGCTCCACCAGGAAAGGCGTATTGATTTCAGGAACAGCATTTTCTCTTCCCCCTCCCCAACCCCCTTCAAAATTCTATGATCAAGTGTTATGCTCCTCTTAACTGCTTACCTCACAAAAGTTGACGATATTTTGAGCTTTCGCCAGTGGAAAAAAAAAGTGACGGAAACAATCTCCAAGTCTTTCGGTGACAATATTTTATTTCTTAAGAAATAGCAAGCGTGCATGCATTTGCCAAGATGAACATTCGGGGAAGAGGACTGCCATTTAGAGCCCCACGTTCAAGAAAGAACAAGGCAGTTCACTTGAATTTAGTTTTATCGGATAAAAAATTCCAGAGGAATTAGTTTCTAGCATTTTTAAAATATATCCAAGAGTGAGGTAATGCCGTCTTATTTTCTTTACAAGTAATCGACGGCTATTAGTTAGCCACCTAAAGAAGCATTTGTTTGATACAATATTAATTCTAAACTTAAATTATTCAATCTTAGACATCAGTAGGGTTTAAACGGCACTAAAAAAATATTTTTTCCCCCCTTTTAAATACTAAAAGGAATTAAGATTTTGATTGTGGTCAAAGAATTTAATTACAATGTTAAAATTTATTTTTATGTTAAAGAGCCCTTTTATAACATTACAAAATATGTGGTATATTTATAATTATCATTTGGAATAAATGATTCATGTTAACAGATTAAAAACTCGAGTAACTTCGTTTTAATATAAATAACAATTTTAACGCCTGCTTCCAAAGTTTTTTTTTTTTTTACACAAGTTATTTGTAAAGCGCGAAATTTTTAAAAATTTTATAATAAAATTTATAAACCTTTGAATACAACGAATATCGATGAAATCGATCTTATAATCAGTAGGTTATTTTTCCTTACTCCAAACAGAAATATTTAGAAATTTCAAGTTTCTCCTAGAAATATAACAAAAAGATGTAAATAAATGATAAAAATGTAAAGATGATAAAATCTACTGTTTCATTGCACAAACTTATATAATTTCCTGGGGAGAAAAAACGCGCACTGTGCAAAATGCCTTTCAGAGACTTGAACGAATATTTAAATATTCTTCTACCCAGTAGATCACTGACACCAGAATGGATCTTGGGGGACACACTGAAAAAACGACAAGTGAAATGAAGAACAATCAAATTCGATAACGGCACTAAAAATTATTTAATTTTTAGTAAAGATGTCAACTCAAATGATTTTATTTCATAAAAGATAGTTTCAAGAATATGCACGTGTCATAATCTTTTCAATGTGACTTCACAAACCAAATGGTTTTTTTTTTTTTCTCATCTTGGGCAGCTGAAAAGCAGATTAAAAGTGGTTTCGAGGTTTGGTTTATCGTCTACTGTCATTTTTTTTGGCACTTTAGGCTAATTAGACAGGAACCTACAGTTTAACGTGGATTCCGAACCACTAACAAACATCCACGCCACTGTTAGGATTCGAACTTGAAACTTGTGATACCAACGGCCAGAGTGCTGCCAATTGGGCATAAGGCCGCAAAAGTGGTCTCCAGATGAAACTAGAAGGAACACAGTCCAAGAATGGATTTTTTAAAAATCCTCTTTAAAAAAATATTTTATGGTTTGGATCTATCATAATAAAGGGTTAAAAAAACATTCAATTTTGAAAAACCCTTGCATGAATTAGTCTCTATTTCAAATAATTATTTAATATGGCAGAGATTATACGTTTTTGCTGTGCTTAAGGCAACTATTTATTATTATTTTCTTTACACTTTAAACAGTTCATCGTACATGAAATGACCGATTTTAAAAATTAAACTGAAACTAGAAAAATACGTATTGCTTTTTGTCCAACCTACAACTTCCTCTTTATTTAAAGACATCATTATTTTTAATGTGCCTTTAGATTTTCTTTTCTAACAGAAAGCCACTTTAAAAGAACCTTTTTTTACGGCCATAGAAGAAACTCCACTTAGATTTACAGGAAAGAAGCAAATGCTAACAATACATTCTTTCTGCGTGGAAATATGACACCGCTGATACCAACAAAGGATTCACTTAACTTATTTTTTTTTTTTTTATCGCCACTTGAACACAAGTGGGAGAAAAGATAAGCCAGAAAAATTGGGAGGGAAATAAGGTTCGAAAATTTTAAAGCTTTTCCACTTGTTCCATCTGTTTAAACACTAATCGAAGCGCAAAGACTGCTTCAAGTATCGCCTTTCACGTCTTTGTTTTACCACACAGACATCGATAGCAGATAAAATCACTTTTTCAAACCATCTTCCTAAAACCCTCTCACATTAAAGACCGATTTAAAAGACAAAGTGCGCTTAAAACTTCAAACTGTTTTATAAACCAGTAATACAAGGACTATAGGAAGGCTCAGGTTTAACTTCGACAAGAAAAAAAGTAAAAAAAACTGGTTTCAAGTTTTATAGTCTGTACATAAACCTTGGTTCTTGCATCAGAAATGACTTCGCTAACAACTTGGCTCAGAACTTTAGACACTTTAAAATTTGCTTCACTTTCTAAAGAAAATTCTATTGAAAAGACTTGCAAGAATGAAAATTAAATGATAATTTTCTCTAATTTCTCAAAAACAAGGGCGAAAGAATTTTTAATTCGCACAATTGTAGCAGTTGCAGTCAGGTGCAGTTCCTTTAAGTTCATATAAATTTGAATGTAACAAATAAGATTATCCTTCAAACTCAATCGCGAAAAGAAGGATATAAGGGAATGCGAATAAGGGTTTAAGAGTTTGGGAGCTTGGAATTGGAAGGCAAGACATTTTCGATATAATAAAAATAGGAGATTGTAAATGCATTAAACTGGTAAACTTCAAATGATTTTCAATTCATATTATGTTAAAAAGGAATGAGAGCCCATTTAAAAAGCCGACAGAATTAGTATTAAGTATTCATATTTTGTTTGCTAATAAACATTTTGTTCTTTTCATTTAAACTAAAATGGCAGTTATTCCCCAACTTGACTTCTGCTGAAAACAGTAAATTAAAAATTCCTAGCAGCAAAAAATAATGCTTAAACAAACTCGCAATTTAAATCAGTATTTTGCAACTGCAACAAAATCTTTAGAATTCACCTTTTGAATGCGGGGAAAAAAAAAAAAAAAAAAAAATCAAAAGCAATTTTAAAGCATTTCAATTAGGTTTCAAACATTTTTATATCCTTATTTCTAACCATTTTGTATACTATTGTGATGCTAATATTAAATTTTAAACCCTCG
This sequence comes from Caerostris extrusa, assembly GCA_021605095.1. NCBI lineage: Eukaryota > Metazoa > Arthropoda > Arachnida > Araneae > Araneidae > Caerostris > Caerostris extrusa. The sequence continues at coordinate 27,035 of BPLR01020637.1, read as the reverse complement.
CTGCCCGTTCTTTTATTTAACAAAGTAACTAATACTTAAAAGGAACAATTAAAGCTGGATTCTTATCAAATACTAAGATCGCACTTCGCATAACATCAACCAATCATATTTTTTGTTTTTACAATTGTCATTTTCTCATTAATGCACTTTCAATTGAAAACCCGGATAATAAATACATGACAGGAACGGATTTATAAAAATCACAATTTTGTAGAAGTTTTTCCAGAGGAACTGTTCTTTTTTTATTGTTTAAAATAAGAACGATTTAATGCTCCAGTCAATTCAAAATTCAAATGAACGAACCAGAACGCCAATAAAGAAGCCAACAGGAGCGATAAGCATTTAAAACCGAAATTAAATCAATCCATCCCAAAAGCTATATAATAAATGACAACAGTCGCAAATGAAATCCTATAAAAATAGGATTTATTTATGAGAGTTTCACTTAATTCCGAAATCGTAATGTGTTTTATACACATTACGATTTGGGTTAAATTTTTTTAAAAAATGTTTAACAATTCAAAATGTTAGATGAATGCATCCGTCCAAATTATAATATATAAACAATAAAAAATAAACACAATAAAGAATTCTTATAGTATGATTATTATCATGTAATGAATAAAGAAATTTCAGTACAATATCAAGAATCAAATTAATCGTGTTTTAATATTTGATTCAATGTTAGTAGTAATTAAGCGCAAAAGTGATTCATCACAAATATTTGTTGATCCAAATAGATTTTCAATCTAAAATTGTAACATATCTTTGGAGATTCCATAAAATAAGCAATGAATTGTTAAAATTAACATTGCCGATAGCTAATGTCTGGACAAAAACTGTCAGGTAAAATGGAAGTAGAAAAAAAAAAAAAAAAAAAATCCAAGAAAATATCACGCAAACACATTGAGAAAAGTTCCATCTCCATGCAATAAATTAGAAAATATTGAATACAGTATTTTTTAAAAATATTTAAGTATTTTTTAAATTAGAACCACATTACGTTTATTGTATTTTGTTCCCCATGAAAATTTTGAAAAAGTTATAAATTTAAGTAAATTAGCGTATGATGAGGCTGTTCTACATCATTACCCAACAAGAGATCATGAATGGGAAAGTTCTCTCAAGAATTGCGGTGAAATTATGAATGGATCACTGATATAGCAGGTCATTGACGTGCATAACCCATGCGAAGATAAGATTTGACAGCAATGCAGATTGGATTCAAATTCTTTTATTAGTGTTTACTTCTATTTGGACTGCTCTAATTTGAATACAACCTTCCAGATTAACAAATATTTCTCATTCACTAATCTGAGAAATTAAAAGCTCATGAAAATATGATCGACGGATGAATCGTTGATTGATAAAGTTGAATTTCAGTCTTTGATAATTCAATTCTAGATACACGGAAAAGAAAGGATAAGATAATACAAATAGAGTTCACTAGCTTCGATAGCGACAAATTAGAATGGATTTCAATGTCGTTATTCACGACACACTAGAGCTCTGATTGAACTAGAACCGTGATTGTTGAATTGGTTTTAATTACTTTTGTTAAGTTAATTATGAAATCACTGATTATGTCATCGGAATAACACTGACTTCAAATGTCAAAATTGAGGGATGGAAACCCACCAAATATGTCGAGAAAAATGCAGTGTTGGGAATAATTCAAAAGTTAGAAACGGGAAAATTTTATTAAAAACTACTCCGAAACAAGACCATTTAGAGTCATTAATAGTTTTGCAGGTTTTAAGATAAACTGCGTTTGAAACATATTGGTCTGCGTTTCTTAGTAAGCGACTTGAATCATTTCGCTTTGAGAGCAAAACATATTGGTAATATTTTAAAAATTACAAAGAAATTTGTGTGCGTGTGGTGAGGGAGAATTAATTAACTTGAATTTAAAATCCATTTCGGAACAATATACAAACTTTTTATTTATTGAAATTGTTCTCTAATTTCAGAAAGAATTTGATTTTTAAAATAAAATTTTTTAATTTGAAGTTAATATTTCGTAAACAAGCAATAGATTGAATCAAAATAAACAAATAAAAACCTATAGGCGTATTTCTGTTATTTTTAATAACACTGTTGAATATTATCTCAAATCTTTAAAAATATAATTAAAATAATCGTCTCGGAACTATATCATACCTAATATTTTAATTCCTAACACAAAAAACACGGCGTTTCAATACTTTCATCATTAAAAGTCACAATCTAGAATTTAAACACTTGAAAATAGTATAATTACCAAGGGAAAAATGATAAATTTCAAGTTTAATTTATTTTATCTTTAAGTTTCCTGTATCTTAGAAAACACTAAAATTACTTTAAATTTTATCCAACTTATTTTAAGTTGTGAGATTTTCTTTTTATCTTTGAATATGGAGACTCAATAACCCTTACCACACCAAAATATTAATATTCTTCTCGTCATACACATTAGTAAAAATCAAAGCTGCCGATTTATATTTTTACTCAAATAACTAAATCGTCATCCAATTAATGACCTGCAACTTCTGCAAAATGTCGCAATCATAGAAGGAAATGCATGCGTCCTTTTCTTACAGTAAAACGGATATCGTCCTTTGGATGCCATGTTTTAACGCTCAATATTAATTGAATAACCCGGGCATTTTAATTGGGTTCATTGGATTAGCCCGTGGAATGTTCGTGGGAGCCTACATGACTAACTAATAGGGGATGCAGAGAAATTACTTTAGCAATAATGTAATTTGTTTACAGACAAAACCATCTGTGCTCTCCATAAAAGTTAGCTTTGCGCTTTGTTGGTTGAGAGCCAAGAATAGAAAATTTATGAATGTTAATAAATTAATTTTTCTTGGTGAAAATAATTTCTAATAAAACGGGTAATGGACGCTCAAATAATAAACACGGCTGAAATGAAGAGTGGAAAATGGATAAAGAATTAATTGTAAAAGGGGTGTTTTTTTGGAGGGGGGAGGGATTTTTAATAAAATTCTGTAGTATAACAATCTTTTTGTATCTTATTCGTTTTCTACGCTGACATATGCTGAAGGTGTCAAATTGATGAATAATTATATATCTCATAAGCTACAGTTCACTAGAACTTTGTATTCTAGAACTGTTTATTCGTTAATTTGAAGTTGGTGCTGGATAAATGGTATATGTCCACATTGTTCTATGCGTCTCATTTGTGATATATATCAAAATCTGAGCAAGAACAATAGCAGGTTTTTACTCATTTTTTAATGATGATTAAATGTGAATTGATTTCAACTGTCCACTACCTAAAAGAAATACTTTCCTACAGCATGTACGAGAAGGACTAGCAATTTGTAAAAAATCTTACTTACAGAACAGTTTAGACCTATATAAATTAATACGATTAAGTATTTTTATTAATCGTCAAAATTCATTCTATTGGAAGTTAATGTCATTTATACTGATGTCACTACTAATAGTTAAATGTCACTAATATTGAGAATCAGTTCTTTCAATTTTATCTCCAAAAAAGAGGAGTTTTATATACAAAATATTTTTCAAGCGTTAGATGAATGAAAATTATCGAGCAAAATAATAACTTAAAACATGAGGCTGAAGTTTGTAATATGATAATCGCAATTTTATAAGTATTTTTAAGATAATAAAACGCTATTGAAGTGAATTGAAATAAATTTAATTCAAGAAATATGTATGGGCAATACATTAAAATGCGTCTTTTTACAAATAAAAGTATATATTTACATTAATAATACGAATGATCCATTTTATTGTGTAATTATTGTTCCAATATTAAAGATTGACATTTTTCATTATTAAAGTTTAATTTATTGTATTACCTTAACATAAATTACATATGCACACATCACAATTATTAACTAACACACACACGGTAATTGCTATAATTATCAGCTCCTTTTTCGTGCACATTACATTGCTGGATTTCAAATGAAATTCTCGTGTAAAATCAGCTTCAACCCATTTGAATTTCTAAGCAAAACTAAAGTTGATTTGAATAAATTCAATTTCACGATTCATTTGCATGCAAGAGATTCCTCTTATCTTGCATGCAACTTATAAACATCGAGAAGATTTGAGCACAAATATGGCAACCGCTAATGTTTGGGAAGATTTCAAGTTGTCTGATTAAAAAACAGGTTTAGAAAGAAATAACTGCAAATGTATAGATTTTGATAATAATTTTTGAACGAATAAACAAACATAAAAATTATGTTTACCGAGTAAAATTCCTTATTTAATCACCCCTTTCTAATGATAAACTTAAAGTTTAAGAAAAAGTCCAAGCTTCACTTGCTAGAATGTAGGTAATTTTTAGAAAAATATGACCTTTCATTTATTAGATTTGTCAGAGGTGGAGTGGGAGGAGATACAATTGTTTTAAAATTCTCATACAACTTCCTTCTATTAAAGATTTTGCAATTAATGAACAAAGAAGTTCAAATTCCTTAATTTTCGTTACATCAAGCTCAATGATACAGTACAGCGAGAGAGAGATGTATAAAAAAGTCAGATTCGACATGTAGAAAACTTGTAGAAAGTCCAAGTATTGAAATTCGTCTATACGCCCTTTCACATATTTTAAAAAAATTTTCCGTTAAGGTATAGCTCAATTTCTATTAAAGATGATTTAGAGATAAACATTTTATGTTTCTCTTCAAGAAATATTGGGTAACCAAATCGCTCAGAAACAAGGACAAACTATTTTAACAAGCACTTATAAATTAAGCATTTTATTCAAGGCAAGACGTGTACGTTTTAATTTACATATTAATGCAAATCATTGTATTAATAAGGCTGCGGATATCTTGCAATAAGAAATTCAACAAGAAGCCACACAAAAAAAAAAAAAAATTTTGTGTAATGAATGTGCAGATGTTTTACTAGTAGTATCAAAACAGTCATTTCGGATATGACCTTGGCAGGATGTTAGTGAAGTCGGACGCAGATACATTTCGAGTCAAATCAGGGTCGCGCGTTTAGAGTTAAAATTAAGATAGAAATGCGATCCATTTAGGTGATGACCCAACTTGGTGTTGAAAGTAAACTGAAGTCGTCCACATCGAGAATACATTTTTTTTTTGCAGTCGATGTCTGAAACCGCATGAAATACGACCATGGTAAGAAATGTCATTTTTATATTCAAATATAAAAACTTCCTTTCTGGATTTTAATATTTTTAACAGAATTTATATGCGTCACAAGAAAAATCGAATGTCACCCAATGATGTAAAAGGTTCACAGAATCGAGTTTTGTAGGATATTTTGCAATTTAAAGCAAGTATTTTATTTAATGTTCGCATTGAATGTTATGTCATTTTGAAGCCATTTGTTTCGAAGATTAAAACAGGCTTATTAGATCATATCTTTTAAAATCTTAACAGTGTCTTATTAGTCATCTTTTAGGATCTTATTTTACATTGACTAAATTATTTAAAATTCCAAAGTTACTCATGAAGTATGTACTAAGAAATTTAACAAAACAAACCAAAGTTTCAATACGAAAGCTTTAATATGAAGTGTAAATTTTTTTTTTTATTTACATTTCAAAAATAGTTTTCACAATAAATTTAAGTAAAAATTTTTAAGTACAATTTGCTTTTCAGGGCATATTTGAAAACTACCAAGATGATTTAATATAGTAAAATTGAAACTAGTTTTGAGTAGTTCCGTCTTACCAAAAAAGAAAAACACCATAGGGCCCTCGCATTGTAACAGAAGGTTAATACTGTTCACTAATCCAGGCCAAAAAATTTAAGTAGAAAAACTATGCAATTGTTAAATCTTTGAAAAACTTTGTGTTATCGCCTCCTTTATCATTCAAATTAAAGAAAATATTTGTAAATCCTTCAATCTTAGAAAATTTATCCAGCCCTAGGAATAAATTTAAGATAATGTATTCTTTCCAATGCATAACAATCTGCATCCAGATATTTCTCTGAGGAAGTCATAGAAATCCTTCAGCAGAAGGCTCATGAACCGAAATTTCAGAGAATGAGTAGTTTACGTTCTTAAAAGTAGTTCAATATTAGTGCAGTACTTGAATTCGCATAAAGAGATCAGGTCCAAGCAAAGCTAAGTTTATGAATACATCTTTTCTACAAGCATTTCACGTTGAAGATCCCCATGTCATGTAGAGCACTTTTTGTCGCGATTTCTGTTATATTGCGGGTCAAAATTTTAGAATCTTCCAAAATCGATTTCATAAGCGAAAAAAATTTGGTAGCATATTTTTTGTTACTTTGTATTTTTATAAATATGCTTTTGAATAAAAAAATAAGTCTAACTACATTCTTTATTTTCATTCAAGGACACTCGTATAATTGAATTCTTTTTAATTCTACAATAAAAAAAAAAGTAACCAGATCCTATCAGCTACAGTTTAACATTTATAAAATTCGAAACCAAGCCACACATTTTGAAAAAAATTGAATTGTTAAAAATGTTAATTAATGAAAAAATTACAAATCTATAACAAGTGGTCATTAAAAATAAAGTTTAAAATACGTACAGCTCAGTGAGATTCAAATAAGACTCAAGTTTACGATCTTGGATTGGAAAGTTTAGCAATTTTGCAAAAATGATGGTTTACGGTCAAATGTTTAATTTTTTTTCTAAAGAAAAAAAAAATAATGTAGACTAAAGGAGAGAAAATATTTGCCTTCCACTTACTAACAGATCAATGTCAGTCAAAACTTCGGAAACTACGAGAAGTAAATTAGATGACATGAAAGAAAGATTGTTTTCATCTTCATTATGATTTTATACTAACTTGGCTTTTAGAAAAATGCTTTTAACGTGTAGAAACCAGGGGTGGGGAATCGGTCAAAAAATGATATGACTGAAGTCTTCCCGACTCTCGACTATTTTCAGTAATTTTATGTAGTACTTTTACTATGAATTTATTTTACACATTTTTTTTAAATCCATATGTATTTTATTGAAATCTATGAAAAAAATGTATTTCATATATTAAAGTATTTTTTTACATCTTTAAGGATCTAGTATTTGCACTCACTAAGACATTCGGGTTTTTCTAAATTTGCTTACAATAAATACATATATGCTATAAAAACAGTACTAAATTAACAGGTGGCAAAGCATTGTAGAATACCTTATGACATGCAAAAGAAAATTTCATATTTTAAGCAAAAGATGATGGTAAATTTGTAATACATTAATTCTTTATCGATAGAATAGCTGCTATAAAATCATTCTCCATTGTGTATCCAACATAGCTTTTTACGAGCCTCAAAGTGTTGAGAAAAGTAGCTCAATACTTTCTTGGTATGCTGCTAAAGCAATAACTGTCTTTGGAACTTAAGGTGGATTAACGTTGTATTAATGGAGTATGCAATTGATTTGCCACCTGAACATTTAATTTTAACAGGAGTACCTAAAATTTTGAAAATTGAAATTTATAAGAGTAGGAGTCGGGTTTTTAAACTGCCTCTTGGCTCCGACTCCTTTAAAAAATAAATTATAGTTTAAAAAAACTAAAAAACACGCTTTTAGAGTAAATCAAACTAAAAGTAAAAAATAATTGTTAACATAAGAATAAAATTACTGACGAGAAAATGAATGTCACTGTTCTAAAAGCGTGGGGTGCTCGATATCAATCGTTATAATTTTTCACTAGTTTCATTCGGAAATGCAGAGTTAGTTTAAAAATGTCATACAAAGCACCCCACGCTTTTTAGAACAGTGACATTCATTTTCTCGTCAATCATTTTATTCGTATGTTAACAATTTTTTTTTTTACTTTTAGTTTGATTAACTCTAAAAAAGCGTGTTTTTAGTGTTTTTAAACTATAATATTTAAATGAGGTCCCGGTACGGAGGACTGAACTATAGTTCTTACAATAATTTAATTGTGAGTAAAACAAAGGCTAAATGCGAATATGTAGAGCCAGCCAGGATTCGAACAGGGAATCTCCTGATCCGTAGTCAGGGCATTATCCGTTGTGCCACTGTGCCACGTAGGTTTGAATGTCTTGGGTACTTTCGGGTTAAATTGCTCTTCATAAGTTAAAAATAAAATCACTAATCCTGACGATCCTAATCATGATGAGATAAACTTATCAAAATATTTTATTGTCGTCGATCCTTGATAAGTCTACAACGTTTAAATTAAATCTGATCGCTTAAAGTAGGGCAAAATCGATCCCAAAGAGCCTGTTACAAACATACAGGTGAAACTAATAAAATATTAAAAATGCTCTATTCCCTATTCCCCACCCCTACAAGAAACATGAGTAGCAACTATGAGAAAATGAAGTATGCGCGACTTACGACGCAAGGAAATCCTAATCGAATGGAATTAACGTGTAAAAGTTTTTTTAATAGGTTAAATAAATGAATGTTGGAAAATAAAAATCCACCTAAAGTAATAGCACGTTGAAAATGGATCTCGAGCCGTAACATATTAAAAATGAATGACAGAAATAAAAAATTGAAGTACGTAATAATGATACATGGATACATTTCTTCCATCCGCAATGCTCGATTCATTTAATCTTAACTGCTATAAATTCAAACCTTAAAAGAACCTAGGGGAAAAAAATGAATCTCTGGAAATTTTAAAAGTAGAAAATTTTTAATACAGATAGTTAATTACGATGAGACAAATAACGAAATAAAATTGAATGCCAAAATTGAATCTGTTTTGTCTAATTCTCAGTGTCCTGCAGTGTGGGACGGACATCCCATGATTAGTCTACTCATGGATGGAGAGAAAGGGGTCAGCTTCTATTGTGATGGAGCACCTGTAGGTAAAAATCTGACTTGGCTCCGTGACACTGAAGATGGAGGATAGTGCCTTCCAGGACTTTTAGGGAGAATTACCCCACATTTGCGCATCGTGTGGGAGAAAAACCGGAAAATCCCACCAGATAGTTCGATTCGCAAGGCAAGATGAACATGACAAACGCCATTGAGTCTGCTCGTTTTTCAGACAGTGTCTACAACAAAGACACCAGCAGAATGAACCTCAGCCCTAATGCTCACCAACGGCGCATGTTGCCACTGAGCCACTAGTTGGATAAAGTTGAATCTACTCTTAACTACCGATTAACTTACAGTAGAACTGTGGCACAGGAAAAGCAAATGCATAGGACCTTGTATGTAACACAGTTGGTTATAGTTTAATTTATTGCTTCAAAATAATTACTTCTGATAAAGAACTTCATAGAAAACCAAATTAGAACAGATAGAAAGCGATTCGTTAAGCTTACAAAAATATAAGCTTGAAATACTCAGATAGAATTAATCTAAAAGGATTTGTCTATGAAACTTATTAACACACCGTGGAAAATATATTAGTTACTAATGTACTATACATTCAAAAGATATTTAAGGATTTTAATCAATTCTGATTAAATTTAATTATTTTTGCAAAAAAAAAAAATTTGAAATTCAAGGTAAATCCATACAAACTAAATAGCAAAAATAAATATAAATCAACCGTTAAATGTCCTTCAACATATGAGGCTTGAAATACACAGATATCATTAAAATGGCAAAAATGAATGGCTTGTATTAAATCTTTTCTTAATTGTTGAAATTCAAATAACAATGTTGCGGGAAAAAAATTTGAAAAGATTTAATATTGAATAATTACCTTCCCGATTCAAAGAATATTACCAGAATCATAATTTAGAATTTTAATAAACAATACTAAACAAGCTAACAGTTGGAATGATTACATAATATATTACTAGCCAGTTAAGTGATTCTTTTAGTTCAATACTCCAGTCATCAAAAAATTAATTTCAACATGGTAGAGATAGCGTCAAAAGTACAAAATAGAATTTGGCAATCATGGTTTTAAAATCATGGTATAAGGGAGGGGGAAGTCCCTTTTCACAAGAATTTTTTTTCCCGCCAAATACCAGTAGATAAAAGTAAAGGTTTTTCAAAGAGTTTTATAGATCCATTTGCGGTTAGCAATATATATTTATAGCGCTTGTTATTCAACATACCAGTCAATTCAATAAAATAAGATTTATTAAGTTTCTGAAAAATGAAGCTAACTCAAAAGCTTCTACATTAACTGTTTCAAATACCTAATATTCAAAATTTGAAATCAAATATTCACTTTAAAACATTGCAGTAAAAATTGAGTGAAGTTACGAATCTGTTGTCTCCAAAGAGTTGAAAAACCAGCAGCACGGAATATTTGATAGTTTTACATAAAATAGATTACTTGCTGGGTTTTATTTGTTTAATATTTCTCCGAAGCAGTTCTGTTGAAGTATTTTTATGCTTAAAATAACTCCAGACAAAATAAAAGCTTTTTGAAATAAAACAAGCTTTGCACGTTTTATATTATATTCAATTTTATCACTGGGAAAAGGTGGAAAAAAATTTTAATGTTCGTTGAAATAACATCAATTTTTTTTCTTGTGTAATTGTTTCAATTGTTGGAAGTTATTTCCACTTCTTAGAATTCCTTCCCCACTCTTTTTATGTATTTATAACTAACGGTGGAACACGTTTTTGCCCTCCTAGCTTATCAATGAAGTACGTTAGAACTCATGATTCAAGGGGGAAGGTGATGTTATCACATTGTTTAACCACCAGGCTTCACAGGGGGCGTGGGCAAACGAAAATCGAGTGCTTGTAGAAAGTGTGTGGACTGACTTTGCTTGAATGCTATTCATTAAGTTACAAGTATATGGAAGGGGGAAGTTTATATTTTGAAAAGAAAATTTACTTACAAATTGGTTATTAGTTTCTGTAGAAAAGTTACAGAAAAACCCCATTGTTATAGTTGTAAAGTTGTTTGCACTTTGTTTTGTTTTTGTACTTTGCACTTTGTTTGTTTTAAACTGTTCGTAACACCGTTACGACCTTACAGCGTTAAAGTATTTGTTACATGCTTGTTAAGATTTTTATTACTTTCAATTCCTTAAATAAAACGTTGGAAAATGAGTGATGTTTTCCATTACAAAATACATTTTTCCAGAATTATATTTCTTGAAGAGAAAAAAAAATTTAAAATGTTTGACAATTAAACATTTTGGATACCAACCTTTATCTTTTAGATAAAAACAGTTATGATCAATTTCAAAACCTTATATCCTATATTGTATTATCGACCTTTCTAGTCTGACACTGTAAATTTCTGATACTGAAAGTTGTTTTTTAATCTCAGAATTAATTATTTTTGTTTTGTTTTAATAAAAAAAAAACGGACTTCCTACACGTATAACCCGAAGAAAAAATCGACGGATTACATCAATACCCTAAATATCAGAAATCAGGTCGACCGTGATATTTAATGACCAGTTTCTTGACTTCAGCATGTAGAGAAACTTGTTTCAAAATCTTTTACCGCCCTTGCGGCTGAACAAACAGCAGATAGTATTCTCCATTCGCAGTTTCAACTTATTCAATATTTATTCTGCTGCAAGCCAGACACCTAAAAGTTAGTCGTTTTCCAAAACAACAGGTGATACTTTAATTCGTAAATAATAATTTAAAACATAATATTCCTTCATAAGTCATTTACTACTTTATACTAATTTCTTTTGATAAAAAAAATTCTTCTAGATATCAGTTATTTATCATCCGAAATATAATTCAGAAATCAAGTTTTATTTTATTAGCTATACTCATTTCTCTAGATGCATAATTTTTTTTTTTTAAATTGATTTTCGAAAGATAGTTTGGAATCATCTATTGACAAAAATTAGCCATCCATAAGAGTTCGAAACTTGACTGAATATTTAAAAACGCGTTTCTCCCATGATGACAAAAATTGGAGACATCTCAAGGGAAATTTAGAATTATGCAGCATTTTTATTGGTATTCATTGAGACTAACACACAATGCCACCAGAGTAACAAAACGGAGGGAAATTAGACATTTGGTTACAGATTGAGTCATTTTACAAGCTCTCGTTGGAATTAAAATATTTGTGACGTACACTATACAATACAACTATATAGTACACTATACAATACAATTTGTCCAAAGCAATATTTATTTTCCTACATTTTTTTCTAATAAAAGAAATACACAAGACCGATTAAAATATGTCGATGCAAGAGATAGAAGACAATTTTAGAACAGTATTTAAAAAAAAAAAAGCAGACTTGAGGCAGAAATTTTTATTAATTCGTTAATGATCTCATATTTTCATGTTAATTATTACAAGTTATTCAGTTTCTCTGAAAAATAGTCCATTATTTTTTCCAAGAATTGAATATTTTTTAAGCAAATAAATGATTTGAGAACTACCAACAAACTGCAAATTCATTTAAGGATACTTTTGGGAACTATTAATTCCAAATAAATAAAATCTTCCAAAGTAATAATTTCCCGTCAAGAAAAAAAAAAAAAAAAAAATTACATGCTAAAGATTTCAAAATACATAATTTTTATTTATAAAATAACTTTATTTCATTTGCTTCACTGAAAAAAACTCATGTTTTATGGTTTGAAAACTGAAAAGTCAGAAAATTGACGACTTGGCCTGATCTCACTAGGCTAAAAACAAGTTTAGATCTTGAAGCAAGTCAATATTTGGACATTGATTTAACAACTTTTCTACTCGATGTTTTTAGCTTTCTACGACAAATCTAATTCACAAGAGATATTTTGCTTCGATAGAATATTAAATATTATTTTGCGACAAGACTAAATGTATTAAAAACTACAATAAAAATTACATGTCCGAGTAAAAAGATTATGATTAATTTTTACCGTTTAGAAATAAGACTACTTCATAACCAATAGGCTCAAGATTATAACTAATGCATTAATTCAACTGCAATTCAAAAACAAAAACAAAATTATTCAAATTTAAAACAAATATGTTTATCACTTATAAAAAATTAAATTAGCAAGAAATTTTACTGATTGTTTATGTTCAAATAGAAAGATTAGTTGTGTGTTTGAACTGATCTGTAGTGATATAGAATTTATCATAGGATGCAAGCTTTATCTTCTTATGCATTCATGCACATTTATATAAAAGGAAGCACAGTAGCAAATGAATATCTAGATATTGTAAGGAAAATATATTCGTTAGTAGAAAAAGGGGGGGCTTCATAAAAATATCTTCGTTTTATTTCTATCCTAGAGCTTCCCGTATAATATAGCAATATTTTTCTATTAAAAATCTTTATAAAGGTGCGAATATTTCAGCAAAACTAGATTAAGGATTTTATTGATCCTAATAATACCCTTGAAATTTTCAAATATTGTGCGAGTGCTTTCGAATTGAATGAATTACGTTTATTGAATATGTTATGCCTCAATACAAAATTCGATTTTTGATTCCTAATTTTTGATTAGGATATAATTGATTTCTGATTCAATCTTTTCCCTTTCTTTTTTAAACGTTAATTAAAACCGAAAATATCTCACCTACAGGTAATATACAAGAGATATTTTCTGCGATGTTTTCTTTTAGAATAAAATTTATGGGATCATTAGTTTTAATTCATCCCATAGTTAGTGAATAAATGTACACATTAATAGTTCAAAAATCATTCCATTTTCACTAATTTAAATTTATAATCAGGTTTTAAGTTATGAACCTCCAAAGACAAAGAACGTATACAAGTTACAATCTATATATCAGAAGTTTTGCTAGTTTGCTGACATTATTAAAGCCAAAACATATTGAGTAAATAAGATCTACAATTTCCAGTTTAATAGTTAATAATCTTAAATATCAAAAAAGCCATTTGATTTTGAATAGTTAACATTTCCATAAAATAGCATGCAATGTGAACTTCGAAATGCTAAAGAAATGACGAAAGCGAAAAGAAATTCATTTACTTGGTTAATTTAATAATTCAGTTTTATTTACTCTTAATTTTTTTTAGATTCATTACCTTGGCGAAAGCTACCTTTTTTTTTTTTAATTGCATGTCAATTTCCCAATGAGAAAAACGAAATTTGCAAATGAAATTGTAACAGTAACTCATTAAAGTAAATTGTTGCTTAATTTATTTGAAAATTCCAATTTAAAAATAATTGTAAGCTACTAAGCAAACTTTTATTTGTTAAATTTTTTAATTTATACAAGTGAAAATGTTGTAGCATCCTGGCCAAATTTCCAAGTAACTTTCAATTTTGCTAGTTATGCAACAATTTAATGTTTTTTTTTTTTTTTTCAACTATAATTTTATTTTAATGGAAAGAAAATGGAATTAAAAACAATAAATATAAAAGAAACATTATGAACTTGAACTTTTCAATATGCAAAAATACAGAAAAAATCTCAATTTGAACACGTATTAAATTCGTTAAAAATATCTATCCAATTAAAATATTTTAATCTATTAAAAGGTAACATTTTTTGAAATTAATATTTAAATAAAACGAAAATTTTAGTAATTAATATTATCCAAATAATTTTTTTCTACTTTTTCAATACTCCAAAAAAGGATAATCGATGCATTAAAAATAACATACAACTCTACTAAGCTTATAGGAAAATCGAATTCATTCATATAAACTTCGTGTAGACATCTAATAAAGCTATTTTTAGATTTGCAGCAGATGGACAATCCTTTTAAAACTCATCAGAGAGCTTGCTCTTCTGAATGCTGTGTGAAACAGATTATACAGCACGACAGAACTTTTTTTTTTTTTTTTTTTTTTTAAAACCATTCTTTTTTGAGAGAAAATATCCCGAAATAAAGTGAACGCTTTCAGACTAACATCTGGCTCTCGGCATGCAACAGTAGGCATTAGCATTTTAAAAATAGGTCAAGAGTTTTCTACACTGTCTACAAAAATAGAGGTTCTATTATGCGTGAAAAGAAACGTTCCAACCAGCAGACAACACATTGCGAAATAACGTAAATAGAAGAAACATATCACTTGAAATATACACACTTTACTTAAAGCACAAAAAATGAAATCAACAAGAGTTTATTTGACGAGTTAAACAGTCAATTAATAAACTGCATGTTTCATTTCACACTCTAAATATTGTTATAATTAAATATAAATTAGAATGTAATTAAGAATCATTCAAGCCGATCTAATTTTGTCATAAAATTAACAAATATATCCATTTTAAAATAACCATAAAACTAGGTAATTATGTTTATCGCATAATTAAATATTAACTAATCAGAAAGAATACATTAATTACGACTTTTAAGCATATGAATCATATAATGTACACAATTTAAAAAAGGAATAAATACTTTTTGTAACCACTTGAAACTCAAATAACTAGTTTCTTTTGTTAAACTTGAAAAACATTTTACATAAAAATATATCTACACAAAAATAACATTAATGGCTATTATTGAAATAAAATATAAAAACAAAAATATTAAAAATGCCAAACAATGAGTAATAATTCGAAGTCACACTAAAATCGAATGCCAGTTTAAAGACAAATTTTTATTTTTAAATTTAAAAAAAAAAAAAAATGTTTTAATTAGACATTTATATTACAACTTAAAAACATACTTTTTAAAGAACTGAACGTTCACAATTGATTTACAAGGAAACTATCGTAACCACGTGTAATAAGACTGGGGTTAACTTCCGCTTAATAATAAGGGGGAAAAGAATAACTTTTTGTCACAGGAATATAATTTAAAAGAAATAACAACGTAAACTTACCCGAAAATTATCTCAAACTTGGGATAAAAAAAATGAAATGTTTATAGAACAACTCTATTCATGCCTTTTTCAAATGAAGTCAGTTAAAATTGGCTATCACATGCAATAATAACTTCCGCACAAATTGTTGGTGATATCTGTATCGCGGGAGACAATGATAACTTGGAAAATTCACACTCCCAATCACATTTCTTCTCAATCACGATGAACTCTCTTTTTGAACTCCACACACTTCACAAAACCACGGTCAAAGATTCGAACCAAGTCAGCCAAGCTTGGCTGCTTATACAAACTCACGATATACGGCGGCGGCAAATCATTACAGCACGCAGCCAATGGTGAACGGCCTTTTCGGTCATGTGACTCACACGTCGTTGAGGGAAGTTGCAAAAAGTGAGTTTTCTCCCGACGAAGGTATTGTTCGGCTCTAAGGTAGAAAATAAAGTAGAATATTTTCTTTTTTTTTATCATCATTTTCCCCTCCTTTTACTATAGAACTAGGGAAGGTAGGTAGTATGTGACGTTGTATTTTTCGTCTTTCTGAGTTTCTTTCTCTCGCGTCTAACGTTAAAAAAAAAAATAATAATAAAAAAAAAAAAAATGAAGAGCAGCCACAAATAGATTTTTTTTTTTTGTTCTTTCTTTGTTTCCTGTTTTTTTTTTTTTTTTTTTTTTTTTTGTATGGGCTTATCTACGAAGGGAGAGGGAGACGCTCTGTCTGGGAGTTGTTTTCCAAAATATTTTTGTGAGGGACAGAAATACCTTTTTTCCCCCTCCATCCCCCTAGAAGTTTGTGAATGCGAGGATTATAATGAGCCAGCTTGTAACATAGAATTGTGTGTGTGGATTTAAATGTTCGCTTGCGGAAATGGATAAAAAATAATTCGTTATAATTGGCGCGAATTTTTGTTTTTTTTGTGTCGAGTCCCCAATCGCCTACCAAGAGGGGAAACGTGAAATGCTATTTTTTTAAGTTTCTTTCTGTGAATGTGATACAGATAAATTTGACTGTAACAAATGTAACTCGTTTTACGAATGAATTTGTAAGACTATTGTATTATAGAATGATAAATGAATCTATTTGTTTGCATCTAAATCCTCCGAAATACCTCTCGATTGATTGTTTTATTTTTGATACAAATTAACAGAATGATGTCATTCTTTTTTTTGAATTCATTATAATTAAATCTAAAATAACAAGATGAATTTGCAAAACTATTGTATTATTGAGTGACAAATGAATCCGTTTGTTTGTATCTAAATCTTCCGAGGTATCTCTCGATTGATTGTTTTATTTTTGATGCAAATTAACAAAATAATGTCATTCTTTGAATTTATTATAATAAAACCTAAAATAACAAGATAAATTTCATAAAACGAAAATCTATTTATTTATTGAGCAGGGGTGAAATGTAATGTTAAACAAAAATGTCGAAGAAACTTGCAATTCTGAATCGAATGATTTTCGATGCCCCCTGAATTATAAAAATCAGTAATTTTCATATTAATTATTTATTCTTAATTAATCAGTAATTACTGATTATTTTAATAAGAATCTGTCATTTTCCAATTTAAAAATAAAAAAGAAATATTGGTGAAAAAATTATCAGCAGTAGAAACGATTTAATTGAAACATTCTAAAAGATATATTTTGATAATGCTTCATTTATTTGATTTTCGATATTTGTTACAATGTTTCGTGAAAGTAAAGCTCGATCCACTTCCCAATCTTTCTGATAAAAGCCCACTTCCTGGTCCTGCAAACGGAAGCTCGCCGGACAGAAGTTTCTTTGTTGAATTCCGGATCTCGTAAAAATGCTTCAGCAAAACATTTTCGATTTTTTTTTTTATGCTTGAAATTTGAACTTTGCATTAAACAGATGCATGAGTAATGCACAGGATTCAGATATTGTCAGATATAATTTTCCGATCAACATTCTGATTAAAGTGTTGATTCTTTTGGAAATATGGCTTCTTGAATAATTTTTCCCAATAAAGTCACCAGTAACATCCACTTCGCATAAGAATACACGCAATTGAAAAAAAAAAATTCCATCTACAATAAGTGAAGTGCATTTTTACTGGAAAACACATTCTAACATAATTTTTCAAATGACCATTATCTACTGGAATGGCAGATGTATAGTAAATTCAGCGTTACCTATCGCGAAGAGATTGCTGTAATGCACACGCAATTTGAAACTAAATGTTAAATCAAACTGCAAACTCTTCAGATTCCTCTACCACAGGCTTCAAGTTCGAATCCTGGCGGTGCCATGGATGGAATCCACCATTCGGAATCCACTTTAAGCCGTAGGACCCAGTCTCATATGACCGTAGAGCCTCGCAGAACCCAATCAGGCTTCTCTCTCAGCCACATCATTCCCGAAACCTGTGGATTCGAACTCG
Organism: Caerostris extrusa; assembly: GCA_021605095.1. Taxonomy (NCBI): domain Eukaryota; kingdom Metazoa; phylum Arthropoda; class Arachnida; order Araneae; family Araneidae; genus Caerostris; species Caerostris extrusa. The sequence continues at coordinate 9,014 of BPLR01020637.1, read as the reverse complement.
GTACCACAAGATTCGAACCCGAAACCTGCGGTACCGAGAGCCAAAAAGCGCTAGCCACTCGGCCATCAGTCCCCGCCTTTCAAAGATAGGAAACACATTTAAGAAATAATTTTTTCTTCAAGACATACTTGTCTTGCCCGACTCGCGGCGCAATGGCAACGTGCGCCTCGGGTAAGCATTAGGACATAGGTTCAATACGCTGACCCTTTTGTTGTAAACACGGTTTCAAAAACGAGGTTTGGTTTGGTTTGGTTGTCGCTCTACTATCATCTTGTGCACACTTTAGGCTAAACAGACCGGGACGTACGGTTTAAAGTGGATTCCGAACCACTACAAACAACCATGGCACCGTCGGGACTCGAACCCGAAACCTCAAAAACGAGGAGACACGATGGTGTTAGTGATGTTCAGTATCTTGTCTCGTTAGTCAGACTATCTGATGGAAATTTTCCGGGTTTTCCCCCATACGATACACAAATGTAGGGTAGTTTCCCCCTTAAAGGCCCTGCCTTCCTTCTTCAGCGTCACAGAGCCAAGTTAGACTTCTGCCTACTTGTTCCATCACAACTGAAGCTGCCCTTTTTCCTCCATCCATGAGTAGATTACTCATGGGATATCCATCCCGCACTGCAGGACACTGAGGATTAGACAAATATGTTTGTCTTTCGTAAAGTGCTCAAAGGTCCGTATTAAAGCAAATAAAGATCTGTAGATTATCTACCTTAAAGTATTTACTAAAAAGTTTATCTACCAAAAAGTTTTCATTTTTTAAATAAAACAGAATTCGTTACATTACTTCAATAAAAAATCTGAAAATAAACAAGACACTTGCATGAAAAGCTGAAATATTCTTCTTTGAAATAAAAAGAAAAACTGAGCGTTTATTGATCTGAATAAGTAACAAAATGTATTTTTGTTTTTCAAATGGAGATCTTTTCAAATGGAGATTTTTTCAAAACAAACTATTTGAAAGAATCGCACTTCCAGCAGGAGTTTGGGGGAACTTTTGACACCGAATCGGACTGAAAGAGCAGACGAGGCAAATGCCTACAAGTCCGACATCTGTGTTGCGAGCTTCTTTTCGTATGCAATGGCTTGAAAGCTTTCTTCGCAGTTTCGAGCGTCAGAAAACCAATAAGCTGGAGGGAAATTCGATTCCAAAGCTTTGTGTGAATAAAGCGTTTAAACAAATGCTTCACATTTGTTTCTCTTATTCGAAAGATTTTGTTAGATTCTGTGTGGCCAACTCTCTTTCTTTTTATTCAAATTATTGACAGATTCTGTCTATAATTTTACGACATTTATTTAAAAATAAACTAAGCAGAATTCTTGTATTATTTACTCTTAAACTTTCTGAAATAAATTATCATCATCATCATCGGAGCAACAGCCCTAGTGTGGGCCAAGGCCGTCTGCCTACTGGCAGATTACGAGACGAGAGATTTTTTTTCTTTTTACGTTGTAGAGTTGTCAGCCCTACACCCAATGCTCAAACAGCCATATTAGACCGGGACCTACTGTTTAAAGTGGATTCCGAACTACTACAAGCATCCGCCGGGATTCTAACCCGAAACCTGTGGCACCGAGAGCCAGAGCGCTAGTCACTCAGTCACCAGATCCCTGAAATAAATTCACTTTTCAAAAAAAGTTTAAATTAACTTTTCAGCAAACAATTTATTGTCTGCTTGGGAAGCAAATCAAACTTCTTTAATGAAAGGGAACAGACTCAAAAATCACCATCTGATCACCCATCATCACCCTAACAGACTTCTTCTCACCCATATCGTTCCCAAGCTGTAAAGGGGCAACTCACATCTAGGCAACAGTGATGTGATGCAGTAGTAGTAATAACAGAAGATTGGAACAATTTCTTCTCGTACAAAATAAGATGTTTAGATTAGAAAATTCATAAAATATTAATGACAGTTATGGAAAACAAGAATTACGAATAAACTAATGGCGACAGCTTTCAATATATTTTCCAAAGAGATTTTCATGATTTGATTGAAATGTATACTACCGGTAGGTCTTGACTTATGTTAACTTGCATAAAAATTCTTAATCATTTTCAATAATTTTCGAGAAAGTCAAGTTTGAAAATTGGAAAAGTTGCATTGATAAGCGATCTCATAGCGTAATGGTCATTGAAGTAGGATCAACTTTTATTGATATGGATAATAACAATGATAATATATAGATCAACTATATCATTGATATGGATAAACTTTCTCTAGGACAGAAAGTTTGTCCATAGGGTTAGAAGTGATCGGTGATTTCCAAATGCCTTCCCTAGGAGAAGATTTCCAAATCGCAATGATATATGGAAACTAAGTTGATACACCGATGTGGTATTCTCATTAAAAGGGTCAACAAGAAGAAATTCAAGTAATTGCGCAGTGCCTTCCAAATCTAAAAAAAAATCTTTTGTTTTCAAACAGAATAAAAATAAATTTAAAAAAATATAAAATTTATAAATTTAGTTTTAAGTAAATGAAAAAAAAAAAAAAGCGCTCATTTAAAGGCTTGCATAAAGAGTTTCATTTAAAAAGCTTCAAATATGAGAGCATCTTTTCCATAGAAACGAACAATATTCAGTAAGCAATATTTTATAGATAACGACTTTTTTGTAATCTCAAAAATGTAAAAATTTAGGTATAACTATTTAGATATAGTAATCTTGAATATTTTTTTGATAGTATCAAAAAATTAGTTAATTCTGAATTGCACTTACTAGAATTACTTCATTATTGCTTAAATATGTTTTTTGTTTTGTTGTGCCCATAAGTTGTCTCTTTCAGAAGCTCAAGTTGTGTCAAGTTGTCTTTTAATGCTCTTCATTCTTCTCAGAATTAGATTTGCAACGTTTAATCGTTTTCATCTGCTAACAAGACACTTTGAAATTTGAAATCATTTGTAGATGTTTGCGATTGTCATATCCTTATTTTGTACCAATTGCATTTTTATGGAGTGTTAACTACCGGATAAAAAGCGTTCCAAAATAGAAGCCCTTCTTAAGAAAAATATCTAATCTATTTCAAAATATATACGCAAATAAATTGATACAAATATTCATTCAACGAAGATAAGAATTAGATATCAAATGTGCAAAAATAAACTTTCAAAGTTTTGATAGCATAGTAGAAAGTACATTAAACTTTATTCTGATTTCCAAGTATATTCTCATATCAAAAGAAAAGAAGAACACTTACCTCCATTTTCAGAAAAATACTTTCCATTTTTTTTGGTGCATTAAGTAACTGTAAAATTATAACTATAACCTATCCTAAAGAAAAAGCTTCTTAACTAAGTAAATATCTTTTAATAAATTAATTATAAAAACTCTTTAAATTCGTAATCAAGTTCAGGAAAAGTTTAATTTCTAATGGACTTTTATTTTGTAACTCAGTTTAGTCTGCCATTAAGAAAAATCTTGTTATTTAGCTGATTATTATGATACGAAGTATTCATCAGAAGAGGGTTATAATTGGATTTTGCAAACATTCTTCAGTCAAATAATCATTGAATTGTGTCCCGAATTTGTCACATGTATTAAAATAATGGAATTATTTAATTAACGGCAAGCTAGGTAAAATTACGCAAATTTCTTTAAATTTCTGCTGCTGATCTTTAATCCCATTTTCGTTTCGATGGAATGCGAATTAACTATCGGCTAATACTTTGAAGGAAGGATTTATCTTTGAATATTTTCATAAACTGGAAAGAACGTTTCAAGAAATAATGGCATTGATTCTCAGATTTGTAGAAAAACCCCAGTTGGAAAGACATTTCCAAACCATTTTATTTGGGTGAAAAATACTATGTCGTCAAAAGTTATAATAGTTATAGATATAGTTATCATTGATATTGAACAGTTATATAGTTATCATATATATTGAATTCCGATGGATTGGACACATTTTTAAGATTTTATTGTTTAAAATTTTGTAGAAGCCTTAAAATAAGCATGGTTATCAAAGTTTTAAGGCTGAATTTAAGTAAAATAAAAATAATCCATGGCAGCGATATTTCAATGACGTTCGAAATAAATATGTATGAGGCGCTGGTAAATCATCGTCCAAGATAAATATAGAATAAATTCCTTATGCTCTTGATAGAAAATTGAATAGAAATAAAAAGAAATAAGTGAGAAAAATCTTAACAGTTTGAGGAATTTTCTGTGTTCAGAAATGTTTGCATTGCATTTGAAATTCAACATTTTTATTTAAAACTAAAGAAAAGTATTTGGTAATTAAATTTGTTAAATTTCAATGTTACAGTATATAGAAGTTTTCAATTTTCACACAATGAAGTTTTCAATCTAATTTTTTTTTAATACGCTTTTATTAGTTTCACCTGTATGTTTGTTTGTAACTGACTCTTTGGACTCGATTTTGCCCTACTTTTTGCGATCAGATTTAATTTAAACGTTGTAGACTTATCAAGGACCGACGACAATAAAATATTTTGATAAGTTTATTATCTCATCATGAGTAGGATCGCCAGGATTAGTGATTTTATTTTAACTTATGAAGAGCAATTTAACCCATGTAGAATGAAAGTACCTAAGATATTCAAACCTACGTGGTACAGTGGCACAACGGATAATGCCCTGACTACGGATCAAGAGATTCCCTGTTCGAATCCTGGCTGGCTCGACATATTCGCATTTAGCCTTTGTTTTACTCACAATTAAATTATTGTAAGAACTATAGTTCCAGTCCTCCGTACCGGGACCTTATTTAAATATTATAGTTTAAAAATACGCTTTTAGAGTTAATCAAACTAAAAAGTAAAAAAATAAATTATAGTTTAAAAAACACGCTTTTAGAGCTAATCAAACTAAAAGTAAAAAATAATTGTTAACATAATAAAATTACGAGAAAATTAATGTCACTGTTCTAAAAGCGTGGGGTGCTTTTGTACGACATTCATAAACTAACTCTGCATTTCGGAATGAAATTAGGAAAAAATTATAACGATTAATATCGAGCATCCCACGCTTTTAGAACAGTGACATTCATTTTCTCGTCAGTAATTTTATTCTTATGTTAACAATTATTTTTTACTTTTATTAACTCTAAAAGCGTGTTTTTTTTTTTTTAACTATATATAAATTATTTCTAATGCAGCCGGCAAACACTTAGACAGTTGTCTTGGATGCTTTAAGGCAAGCGCTGCACCGACGTTACTCACTTAGCACTACCCAGGAGGTGCATGTAGCTTGAAGATAAGCCACGGACGCGCAGTAACGCTACCCCCGCAACGTTCTACGATCATGTTAGACTAGGACCTACGGCATAAAGGGGATTCGAACCACTACAAATATCCATGACACCGCCGGGACTCGAACCCGAAACCTGTGGTACCGAACGCCAGAGCGTTGGCCACTCGGCCATCAGGCCTCATTGTAAATTTCAATGGGACAGTAATATAGAAATTTCAATTTCTTATGATATGTACATGTCTCACATTAAGCTCAACAGAATCAAATCTTTTCAGAAAGCTGATTAAATTTTTAAAATTAAATTTTAAAAATCTTTTTTTTTTTACATAAGGCATTTCAGTGCTTGTATGATGTTTGAATTAAATTTGAAACTGTTACGCCCTATATGCCTCTTTATAGAAAAAGGATAGCGAGAAATATTTCTGCACGTAAAACTGACCATATTGCACCTAAAACGGAAACCCTTCTGTTAAAAATAAAAGAAAATGATGATATAACAAAAATCTCACAGCCGCAATCTTTGGGTTCCATTTCCAAGTTTATTTTAAAAATAGCTTCCAAGGTCATCTATCTCAGTGAAATCTACTTGAATTCGAAACGTCATTTCATGGAGAAAGGAATCAAATTTTTGGGAATAAGAAATTCATTAATTTCCTGTAAAAGATAACTTTGTTTATCTTTTTAGTGATGGGCCTTATCTCTAAAGCCCCATTCAGTGTTATCAGGAGCGCTGATGGGTCTCGAGGGCGTTTGCGATGCGCGCTCTCCAATGACCTTGATCGGAGCACTGACTGACAAAGTGCTCGCTGAGTTTTTACATAACCGACAAAGATAAGTTTTATTTTAGGTTCAAATGTTAATGTTATATGATACAGAAAAAAATAATGATTGATTGATTTGGTTTTTCGTGGCTCATTCATGATGAGAATTTGTATTTAGACAGACGTATAATCACTCTTAGAAAAATGAAAAGCTAAGTATATATTTTTTTTTTTTCTCTTCGTAATAGAAAGCAATGTTGTTTTGTTATCTTACAAACTGTATTAATAAAATTATGGTAATATTTCAAAGTTATTTGAACTATCAGATTACTGACTTATCCAAATGGCTAATGATTAATCTTAATCCATGCTCAATTCAATTTATTGTTACTAATCCCCCTGGTGCAGAAAAGCCTACTACACCAGCTCAAAAGATCTCGTGGCAGGTGACTGGTATATAGCTAATGGCAACATGCAGCTTCACTTTTAGATAGAACCACGAGGGCTGAAGACTGACTAAACCTCAAGACAACACTCTACAATCATATTAGACCGGGACCTAAAGTGGATTCCGAACCACTACAAACATCCATGGCACTGCCGAGAAAAACAAACCCGAAACCTGTAGCACTGAGTGCTAGAGCGCCAGACACTCGGCCATTCAGGTTCAAATCAGTTAAATTTTTATCAGAAGATTATGTGTATGGAAAACATATGTATGAAACTCGTATGTTATGTGCATTATATGTATGGAACTCATATTGGTTTTAAAAGCTAACATTATATTAAAGCACATAAGTTTCATATCTTTATAAAATAAGGCGGAATTCTGTGAAAATAAAATTGTTTGTATATAAAGAACATTAAACAACAATTTGGGAAAATATCCCAAAACATGTCATGATTCTTCTCATAAATCCTTTTTTTTTTTTCTATCAGATTAAAAAAATTAAATGTTTCATTTTTATTTATTATTTATTTTTAAATTATTTGTTAAGTTATTATAAGAAATAATAATTACTTTCTTATATTGATAAATCATTCTAATCAATGAACTAAAAAGTAACTAAAATTTTTTTCTTCAATACACTCATTTTAATTAAGAACATTTTCGAGATCTTTCTTTTTAATAACTTAAAAGAGAAATACTATTACAATAAAAAAAAAAATCATTCTATTCTAAGACTTCTGAACATTGTACGAGCTGCATTTTTCTGAAAACTATCAGAAAAATGTAATTGGCTTTATATTTGTCTCGATTCAACTAGAAGACATTATGTCATCTCAAGCAAGACATCATTTTATTCACTTAAAGACAGTATAACTTTTTTTTTTATACTTCTTCATAAACCTGAGGCGAATTCTGTATTTCTTCTGTGTCTGTTTGCTTTTGTAGGATAGAGTTTAATAACGTTTTTATTTTTAAGAATTTCTTTCAGGAGATACCATGAAATGAATGTATTCTGTACGTATCTTCAGTCTCCCCCCCACCAAAAAAAAAAAAAAAAAAAGACTATTGTGACTCGATCAAACAGAATAAGGCTTATCTGTTCCTTGACAGCATAGCTTAGCTTTTTTACGTTACTGGCCCTCGGCGTATTCGGGGGATTGATTTTCCCTTTGTCGTTCTTCCCGAAATTAATACCAAAACCTTTTACTCTTCTCCAGCAAAAAGCTATCACATTATTAAGGACTCTATCCTTAAGTAAAAGATATTCGAATTGGACTTAATCGTCTTCTACCTCGTCAGGCACAACACTTTCTGATAAAAGACAAAAATAGAAGAAATTGCGATTAAAAGACAGAATAGAAGAAACTTCTCTTAGTGCGTTTTTAAGAAAGCGTTTCTCATTAGAAAGGTATGTTAAAACTATTTTATTTAATTAATTATTTTTAAGCTAATTAATGTTTTATGAGGGGCCTGATGGCTAGTGAGTAGCTCTGTGGCGTTCGGTGCGAGTTCAGGTTCAAGTCCCGGCGATGCCATGAATGTTTGTAGCAATTCGAATCCACTTTAAACCGTAGGTTCCAATCCTAATATGACTGTAGAGCGTTGGGTGTAGTGATGACAACCGTACCCCGTAAAAAGAAACCATTCCTGTCTCGAAATCTGCAAGTAGGTAGATTGCCTTGGCCCACTATGGGGCTGTTGCGCCAATGAAGAAGAAGAATGTTTTATGAAATCTTTAATGTTTTGTTTGGCTACTGAGCATTTTGTTGGCGTTACAGTAGTTTAATTTTCATTTCAAATAGGAAAATGCGGAATTAGTTTGGAGCTTTCATGTTTTTTTTGATGACTTTTGAGTGCATCAAAAAATTTTAATAGTTTGATAGTTTTCTATTATTTTCAGGTAGACTTAGAGAATTGAATAAGTTTTATACTTGAGATTTTCACAAAAATTCTTTCCATTACACAGGACAACAAATTTCGATGAATGTTTTTTTCAGAGATTAAAATAGACGTTTATTAATAATTTTGGGGTTCCTGATCACGAATGTGGCAATGAAAATTTGAAATTGGCTCCCATTTCTAAGATATTTCGATCTCATTTTTTTTTTTTTTCAAATATGAACAAACTCATGTACCTGTTTACTTTATGGTAGGAATCGCTCAGATTGTCGCTTATGCATTTTCTCAAAGTCATCATTAAAAATTGTACAAACACTAGTCTAACAATATTGCAGTGGACCATTTTCCCTTTCTCTATTTTCGCAATATCCTGGGTGAAAACGTTAATCGTGCTCATCTCTAAACTCGTTACAGTTTTCAGGAAATGCATTTTTAGAGCCATAGTTCAACCGAGTTTCTTGTATGAAGACAGCGTCTAATTTCTAATGATTTATCTTCATTTCCTAAGAAATTCGTTGATACCAAGCTAAAAGTATTACAAGCTTTCTCTCATCTTGTTGGTGCACGAGATCAAAATTTGCCATCCTTAAAGAGCTTACGGATATATGCACCAAAGATAATTCCCTAACTTCCAGTTTAGCTTCTCAGCTGATGACAGGAAATTTATTACCTACGTAAG